>JAWQUT010000311.1:152084-186264 GCA_033807755.1 Ellobium chinense | reverse complement strand
CCCCCCCCCCCCCCCCCCCCCCCCCCCCCCACAAACCTTTTTTTTCGACCTCCTTTACTGGGAATGATATTATACCCAAAAACGGTAGGACTGTTGCTGTATTTTAACATAATTTCATGTTTGCAGGACATTTCCAGAGCTTGTCCTGAAAGTGACGGGAAGGTGTTACCCTTCCCAAGAGGTTGTATGCAGATTGCATAGTGCTTAACTTATCACTAGGAATGTGATACGTTTCCATGAAAATTGCACACCAAAGTGCTAAAAAGTGCACTTTGCTCACACAAGGAGGACAACTCTCATTTGTGATAGCATCAGTTGTGTGACACCTGATTTCTATGTCTCTCAGATCTCTTTATTCATGGTTGTATGTAGAGATTTCTGAATTGCCTGTCTGGACACAAAGTTACTTCATTTTACACCAGAGCGTGTTGTTAGTTTCTGGTAATTCTGCGTCAGGACAGAATATTCAGAAACGCCCATATACAACCATGCATCAAGCTATGTGAGAAATATGGGTGAAATCTGATATCAAACAGCCAGTGCTATTGCAAATGACGCTTGTCCTGACAGCATCGTTCTTAGGGGAGAAGAAAGCACCATTCAACAGTCTTTAATGATGTGCTGTCTGTGACAAGAAGCTTAGTGTTTACTAGCATACTATAGCGGTTTACTTTCTGAGTGTGATTATTATGACCTTTCCTTCCATTATGTGCCAACAGGCCTTAGTCTAGTGACACACTTTCTCGTTTCCGTGTTCATGGGAGAATCCCACGGCACTGAATGAACAGGCAGGATGAATGAGAATGTGCGGTCATTTTCGGTACAACAGACAGCGGTACGATAACTGTGCAAGCTGGTTAAAATTATTATATTGCAAAGACAGTTTGTGTTTCACTAAGACTCGATAGAGACATAATACAGAACTCTTCTACAAAGACTGTTCTTTCGAGTCACCAATCCTTTTGTCACAAATCATATTCAGCTCCGTAAGTCGCCAGTAAACAAGGAGAATTTCTGGCCCGTGTCAATACCTATATTCAACTGACAATTAACGGAACGTTCAGAGACTTCCTGTATTCCACTTAAAGCGAATAGTTAGATCTGTTTGTATATCTCTTCACAGTTTAACTTTGTCTCATAGATTGATTAGGATCACAGGAACGCATTAATAATTATAACGGTTATAATGGTTATAATGCATTACAATGGTTATTATATAATAATAAAAGTGTTATTAATAACATGTTATATTTTTATTATAAAATAATACCACGTGATAATTAAAGCTACAGAGCCGATTCTCTAATCAAAACAAGGAAGTCATGCATTAAACTGAACTTTCCTGATATTTATGTATGCACAAATATGTGCTTGGCTCGCACAGAAAATTTGTACAACTGCCTTTGTGTCTGTCATCGACTTGATGTTCGCTTTTCTTTGTGAACATCCCACTCCAGTAATATTCAGAATATTAGCAATATAAGGCGACTGGCCCCGGAACTGTCAGCTTCTGCCTCAGTGAATGGGGTATGAGTGTCCCGTCCCTCCTCATCAATAACGCATGATATCCCGGAGGGAGGGAAGCACCACCTCAGATTCAACAAGCATACAGGAAAGGNNNNGGGGCGATGGGTTTTGGCGTTATTTATTGTTCCCTAGAGCGGATGCTTGCCCTTTTCGGATACTTATACAAACTGAAACGTTGTTATTGCAAATGTGTCATGGATCGTCAGTTATGAAAGAAAGCCCATGATCTATCGTGAGAGAATTTTCAAAGATAAAAGATGACGTTCCCATCGTGTATTCAGGCCGGGTCAATCGACGAGTTATCTTTGAAAATGATTACTTCCCGTGTGTGTCTCTGACTTCTGGCGAGTATGAAATGATAGTTAATTTTGCTCTACACATGCTCCGTTCACTACAAGTTTGAAAATGAAAACCCACCTTGGACAAAGGTCAATCTCTGAAGAGATTATTATTACTATTACTACTACTATTATTAGTATTATTTGTCTGCCCCAGACTCTCAAACTGAAAAGGAAGTTGGGATCGGGGATAATTTGAAACTAACTTCTCCGAGGGCCGGCCACAGCAAAATGCTTTTTGTACTTTACAGTATATTAATATGGAGCAAACTTCCATATTATAGCCGCATGATCAGTGTGTCATAGAGTAGCATTAGTCGGGAAGGGCAAACATGTTATACCAGTGCCTCGAGGGAAAGACAGGGGATGGAATTAGAGAAAGGAGAATGTGAGAACTGCGGGTGGGACTCAGTGAGAATGCAATTTGTGTAAGTGATCGCTTACTCCTCGGAGAGACCAACTTTGACATTAGATCGTGGCCTAGTGTGCGCTGACATAAATATAGGGTAAGCTCACAAAATGACTGTACATTCTGAAAAGTACGTTACCATTTAAGATCCCCCCCTCCCCCACACATACACACACAAACACTCACTCACTCACTCACTCCAATGCTGGACAGGCGAGATCAGGAGTCCTCGAGGAACAAGCCTGAGATACTAAGAACTTCCAATGACATCAAACAGGACGGTGAAATCATAACATTACTGAGAACTGTCAAAAATTCCGAGGAGGGTGGTGGAAGAGGGGGGTGGGGTGGTGGTGGGGGTTGGGCTCGGCTCACGATGAGTGATACCGTCCTTTTGATGATTGGTGGCCTCAACCTGGCCCACATAATTTATGTCGTTCCCGTGGGGTTCTCATCTGAGCATCTCAATCTAAAATTTTATTAAACCCACTCTCCTTCCCTATCTGTCTTTCGTCCTTTGTCCCGATTGTCACTCCTCCCCATTCGTTCCATTTTTCTTTTCTTTCAGGGAAAAAAAAAAAACAAAAACGCAAACGCGTAGACATTTAATAAACGATTTTCCCATGAGGTCTTCGGCTTTTCTCCCCATTACAGGAGAGACAACTGAAATAAAGCCGGCGATGATCGCTGACACTTGCTAATCTCCCCCTGGAGGCACTAATACTACTCCAATGACATCTGATTACACAATGTGATCTGACTTACAACTATAGTCCGTGATGATGTACAACGTTGTATTGCACACAAATAAAGGTAGGAGAGAAAATGCATGGCATATATAACCTATAACAATTTTATCTGCATGACGCTGCCATTAACTTGTTAAATTTTTGGCTTTTTGAGCTTGAACATAAATTCTAATATTGTTGTCAAAATGGACTTGAGCTGTGAACAAAATTATATCAATATATTCATTTGATCTAATTTGTGAAATACGATCTTTTGGATGACATAGTGCATTCACATCTCTGTATGGTGGTCCCCTAAAAGGCAATTATATGTACCCTACACCAAATGCTGGCATTTATCACAGGATTTAGTACCTAATTCCCTGTGTAGCCTTATCCTACTAGGATACTTATCCTACTAGGATACAGCTCTGCTAAAACTCCGCATTCACTGGCAAGTTTCACCTGATGAATTGTCTGTGTTGATTCAGTGCATTTTTAATTTAATGGGCATGGAGAAAGCACTGGAAATGTCTACGCGTTGTGTTGATATATAATATCACAATTCACAAAACAAGGCCATGAAAAGTATGGGGATCACCTGCAACAAGTTTATTAGCAAGAAAGAGACCTAATTCAGTATAAAATTGCTTTTCTATGATTTTTTTTTCTGGCTTGTTTATGAATTGTGATACAATCCTCAGAACTGATCTAAAATTCTAAACAAAATGAAACAAAAGCAACCTCTCCCTCCCCCCCCCCCCCCCCCCCNCCAAAAATACTTTGGACCAAATTTTTCCAATACAGAGGATAGGAACTGACAGGCCTCTAGCTCCATTTGCTTTACAGGAACCTGTCTGTATGGGCGGTTAAAAGCTCATGTTTCTCTCAAACAAAGTATCTTTCTGACCATTTGAGTGGAGCACACAGAATAGATGTGTGCTGTGATTGTATTCTGCCGTAGTGCAGTTCTTGATTACTGGCTAGATTTTGTGATGTTGTTGACGGTTATTGGGAGAATAGCATGTGAGAGTGTGCTGTGGCCAGGATAGGCACGTTTTATTTGATTCTGTGAAAAAAATAAAGAACTCATGAAAGGATACAGCTCTGTGGCTTAAGTTTGTAAAGATGAACCTTGAATGAAGCTGAATACTATGTAAGTAATAATTATGATCCTTGCAAAATTAAGACCATCACTGTCTCATGCCTGAGAAATTCCTCACTCTGTGAACAATATTTTATGGAAAGAAATGGATAAAAAAAAAACCAACAAAAAACCACGTTTAATTTATTTTTATCTTTAAACGACAAAAAATGATTGCTTATGATTATGAAAAATAATGGAATGTCACATGTTTACAGTTACACTAGGCAGTGAAAGACTTAAGTGGGAATCATTTAAGTCAGAATATGAGAATTTATAATACAAATGTTCCTGCCCCACAGACCTAAAGTCTATTTTTCGGTAATCTACACTTTTTCATTTCCATCACAACAAGGCCAGTATCCCTTTCCAGTGCTTTCTCCATGCCCCTTAAATTTCAAAACCTCCCCTAAAAATGCACTGAATATGCACCAGTCTTCCCTTCTTTCCTGCACTTTGCATAACTTGAAAAAAATCTAAAACTTCTTAAACTTTATCCCCTCTCAAAGGTATGCCAAGAGTAGAAAACCTGGATAAAACACTAAAACCATGGGTTGCCTGTCAGTAAAACTGCTTATCCTGAGGGAGGACTGATGAATTTATTCAGCAAAAAGAAGCTCATTAGATGTTACACCTTCATAATGATTGGGTGGGCTTTATCACTGGTTTCATAAAGAAATGTTAAATAAAACCTAGTAATCATCATTCACATCATTTTAATTATGGGGTTTCTTTATTTAGTTTCACTGGTTGCCTCGCAATGACCAAAGCTCTGGTCATCCTTCTTGGCACTTCACTGGAAGGTGTTGTTTATACACCAATGCTGGGAAGCAATCAATATCTCAGCAAATGCCATCCTGATCTAATAATAATATTCACGTTTTGATGCCTTTAGCTTTGCACAATATAGATTATTGTGTCAAAAAATCTTAGATCCTCAAATTTTTGTGCCATGATAGCAAATTCTAAAAAATTTATTTATAGAATTCAGCAATAGCTGCACATATCACAATAATGCACATACTCATTCAGGAACTTCACAAAATACAGTCGACTCCGCTTTATCGCCCATCCTCGGGATCACGGAAAAAGTGGTCGATTAAGCGGAGCGGCATGTAAGCGGAGGAAGTAATTTCAGCCATATTTTTGGTAAGGAGATTAAATTTCTGTGATGTCGTGATTTGATATTGTGCATTGACACCTTCTTGTCGCCAGACTCAGGACAAACTCAAGTTTGACGGTGTTGTAGCGCACAAAATTTTTGATCTCCGCAGTCTCTCTCATTCGCCACCTCGCAGTAGCCCAGTAGACAATAAGGAGTAGGATGGCATGGTCGGGGTAGACCGTTCATCCACATGACACGTTCTCCAATCTAACTGAAATCCACCAGACAGGCGCAATCAAGGCGTGGGGGGAGGAGACCATACCACAGCTTTCAGCGCATTAGCATTATCGGACGGGCGAAGGCGGTAATGCGTAGCGTGGGACAAAGGGGGACAAGGGGAGGGGGAGGTGGAGAGGAAGGGCTTATCACACCTATTTCGGGGCGGCAGTTGTCACTCAGTCAACCGGTCTACCATCTGTCGCACAGTAAAAGTTAAACCGTCTGTGTTTGTCAACTGTAACCCTTCAACTGATGATCTTTAATTCATGGGCGCTGAAAGAGTGGTCGATTATCCGGAGTGAGAGGCGATTATCCAGTGACTTCTATAGAGAAAAAATTCGGTTCCCTGGGAAGCGAGGCGATTAAGCGGAGTCGACTGTATAGTGAGAAAATGTCACGGAAGCACTAACTCAACTGCAATAGACTGACATAAACAAATAGACTTCTGCACCAAGCAATGTTTGGGACAAAAACTGATAAACCTCATAAATATGAAACAAAATCCGATGGGTAAAGAATAGATAAAATTCTGAAGGAGATTCACGGTAGTCTCAAAAGTCATTGTCATCTTACCCCTAACTGGGACCTAGACTAACTAGTCTAGACTAGGCATTGTGGAACTTGAGGGCCTTCTCTACCGAATCCCTACGGCCTAAGCCCATCGAGACAGAAGCATCAGGAGAGAATCTCATTTGGAAACCCTCTTCCCAAATAGTTGTGTGCATAAAAGAAAAAGAGCAAAGTCAGTATTAGAACGAGTAACTTAGTAACTGAGTCAGAATGCGAAGAGTTTCATTCACATCACCCACACAGTACACACACACACAGGCTACAGGCTGACACAGGTGTCTACTAAATGACTTCTCACCTCCACGGTGTTTTCCTCTCTTCTATTGTCTGGAACATTTGAACTCGACGCCATTTGTTTTCGGATGAAATAAATATCAAAGGCTGATGGAAACGGTCCTCTGCCTTACTTTGCCCAAAGCTGGTATCGAAAAATTCCATTCATTTTAAGCTTGACTAGGTAACCAAAAACAAGGCCATTCCTCGGCGATGTCTTCCTCTCGAAAATTGTCAGTATATTTGATTTCGTAAATACTTTAAACCATTATTATCATTTCCATAAGTATGTACATTGTAACATAAATACCTAATTCCTGACCACAAATACATGGATAACTAAAAGTGTAAAATGTTATGTGATTCATAAACTGAATACCACGGGCCTAGAGTTTGATCTATTGGAACGAAACTACGGTTTGGTAACAACTACTGCCTAAACAAGATGGCGGTGTAAACACTGCGATGTGATGTTGTCTGCTGTGATTGGACTTGCGATCTTCTTTTGAGTTGCTAATAGTTAGATTGAAGGCTGCAGCACTGGTGCCAATACGTGTATCTCCTGGTGGTAAAGATCTAGCTATTTCCCGACTAAGATATAAACTGTGGGTGGTAAAACAAAAGCGTGACTGACAAAATGTCAAAAACCGGTGCGGATGGATGGTTGGTTTGTCCCAAAGGCAAAAGTGGCAAAGACTCAAAGAGGGTATAGTCTAGTCTAGATCTAGACTAGCTAGATAGTCTAGATCTAGTCTAGTCTATAATATAAAATTTATTGTGAGTAGAAGCTATTTTTAATACTGTGGCACTGGGCAGCAGTGTCCAACAGTGCTCAACCTGTGACCAAGTTAGGTTAGGGGCACTTATTGTCTCCCTGCCTGAGAGTGAGACAGACGTCTACTTAATCAGTTAGCCTAATATCTAACCTGTGTACCAAATGATCAGCCAATCTTGCCATTTTCGAAAAGCAGTCAGTGATTATCTTGCAATTCATGTTTCAGGTGTTCTTTTCTGCTTTGAGAATAAGAATTATATTAATATGACCTTTCTTGTGCTTTTGTAGATGTTCTTTGCAAACATCAATCACTGACTGGTGACTGAAAACAGATCAAGTAGATCTAGACAAGGCAAGAAGAGGATTAATAAATATTGTCTAGAAATAAGTAATGCTACTCATATCTGTTGAGTTTCTTTAATTTTCAGCTGGATGAGGGGTATTTTATAATTGGCTTATCTCTTACTACTTGGCCATGATTGGTCATTATTCACCATGAATATAGTGCATGTAATTTCTTTTTCCTTTTGCTTTATTTCTCACCAGGTTGCTGGGATTCTGTCACTGTGTAGAGGAAAGGAAGCACTGGGATTGTTTGGTGTCTGAAACAATTATGATAAGATCACATCTGCTTCCACATTAAATGATAATGTAGCTCTTAGATAACAGACAGTGAAGCATTGCTGTGCTCCTAGTTCATATGCATTATGCAAAGGGATCTAACACTTTAGAGGACAGCTGGGAGATTGTCAGTCAGTTCTGGACAAAACGAAGCAGACAGTGTGAAGAAATAATTCGGAGTTTATTTGTGTATTAAGGAAATTTGAGTTTCATCTTTGTTCATTCTTTCTTCATAGTGAAGTATTCATTCCTGTAAGCAAAGTTACCAGAACAAGTCTACTTCTGTTCACGTCATGCTGTGATATTTATTATTTAGTCAAGCAGGCAGGTTATAATGCCAAAAATTTGGGACTTTATCTCTGTCAAGCATAGGCTGGCCAAAATTTGCTCTTATCATTTTGGGAATTGCAATAATCAGGCATGTAAACTGCAAACCTGTTGATATAATCGGCAAAAAAGAATTACATGTATTTTTGTTGAAGGCCTTTTATTTGTGATTTTTGGTGTCCCAGGCTCTCAAACATCATTCCATACCAATACCACTGGTATGTACAGTCGGGTCCATGTATGTCGAAACCGGATACCTCCAATAATTTNACATTCCATACCAATACCACTGGTATGTATATGAAAGATTTAGAATTTTCAAGTCATATTTTTTTAAACTGTTTTTGTTTCAGTTGGAAGGTGCAGTTACAGTTGCTCTGTTCATTACATGCTTGATGAAGCCAGCTTTTAATACATTCATTAAACAGCATTTATAGTGCAGTGCTTGTCTTACTGAAATTTGATATTGATTAGATAACTGTGACAAAATTTCAAAACCCCGGTACCTTTTATCTATCGCACACCTTGTAATTCACTTAAAAATCCATTTCCCCCTTGAAGCAAATTTCAACAGCCAGCTTTCACTGTAGTTGTAAGTTAAAGAAATGCATGCTGAGAGGGAAAACAGATTTTGTTCCTTCAAAGCATACAAATTTTATTTCTCCTTTGCTCACTCTGCTGAAGTAGGTATGCATGCTATCATACAAAGCTCTTCACATACTAAAGTCTTGGCTTTGCCCTCTCCATAGAAGTAGGTAAGTATGCCTTCACACAGATGTCTTCACATATCAAGGTCTTGGCTGCTTACCGCACTGATAAGGCAGACATGTGCCAGCCTCACTAACATTGGCAATGAAGACTTTATTCATTACAAAGCCTATAGAAAAGGATGAATCTCTTTTCCACACCAAATGGATTCCATTTTGTAGATTAACAAACAAGGAGAGAAAGTAACTAAAATTAAAATTTCATCAGGACCCTATTTGGTGATGGAATGATGCACCTATCAGAAGTGGTAGGTATTGCAAGTTGTGGTCACAAAGCAAAGACTGCAAAGACTGAGGTTTAGGATGTTCATCTCTCAAGTTAGCCAGTTATGCCACAGTGTCCTTGGAAAAGACATACACTATACAGCCGCCATTCCTCACCCAAGGCTCACTTGATCTCAGGAGCGAATGAGTGTCTGGCTGAGTTTGGAGGATAAGGTGGCAGCACCAGGGCAAATGATGGATGGGTTAAGTGATACATACTTAATATACTATGTACATGTGTTCCATTGAAGGTGTGTATATTATTATGAATGACATTTTAACAGTAAATGACAAAAATGACATTGTACAATTTATTTCCTACAGTGTAAATAAAAGCATATGATTATTTAATTTGAATGTTTTGTTTTGTGTGAACATTGAATCTATAATGACCAGTTGCAGCATTCTGTCTTTCCCCCTCACTGTCCTTCCTTTACATCCCTCCATTTACTTTCCTATGGGCGGAATTAAACAGCATACTTGTGACTGTGAGTTCACCATGTTCTGTGTTCCTGGCATAAAGAAACTAGTAAATTATTCCCTTTTGTGTTACTACATTAAGCACATCTGACTTAAAATTCCATCACTGGACTGTCCAATCACACCTCTTTGTGAAACTGAGAGGTGAGGTACTCAAAGTATTGCACAGAAATTCAAGATGTTGAGATGGTAAATTAAGGGCTATGCTTTGTGCACAAAAGTTCTATCATGTTTTAACATCGGATGTAGAGAAGCAATTTCTACTCATCTCTGCAATGGTAATAATCTGTGCAAACCACACATGCACAAAACATTAAAAATAGTATAAACATTTCTTGACAACAATTCACCTGCCAAAAAGATCTTTGGTTTAAAATTAGAGCCCTGAAAACATCCTATAAACAAATTTATATTTTACATGAATACCTTCTTTTCCCCCTGCAAAAGACTGTCTTAACCAATACAGTACTAATAGTATGAGTAAGAGTGCATGGTCTGATGAAAGCAACATCTCCTGGACTTATCTAATTCTGTTGTTCCTTTGTCATAAGTTAGTATGGCTCCTTTTTCAGTGAGTGACTTACTTAAATCACTTCAGCTTGGGAGTCTCTAAACATTGATGATGGTGGAGCAAAGACATGTTAGATCAAGAAACAGAAGGTTATTGAACTTGAACCATAAATTCACACAACCAAAAAGAGCTGTTCTTCATAGCATACATTAGTACGAGTCTATTTTAATACAAAAGTAAAACTGAAAGCATATGAAAATATCCAGACCACAACATGAACATCATCAACAACACGCAGATAGTACTCGGTGTACTTGTATGACAAGTTCTTCAAGTATAATGTAACACAACTATGGAAATACAATGCAATGCTTTCAAACAGAACAAAGACAAATTATAGGAATATAATATATATATGTACATGCCAGATCCAGCCTGAGGCAGTGGAAAAGGCGAGTGAGCAAAATTCATGTACATCAAATTTGGCAGCAAGAAGTCCAAGTGTGACATTTGTGGAAATAAATGTAATATGTCAAGGTGATTGTCACTATTTAGATATATGATGGCATTATTCAACATGATCTGAAAAGTAAGCTATACTATACTTCAGGGCACATTTTTTTAAGCTGTATCTGCAATCTACACACAGAGGCCTGTTGCTCTCAGCATACAAATATACATGACATGCTTAATTACTTTCCTCTGATGATCTTATCTCCATTTGGTCCTCAGCAGAGGGAACTGGTCCCGTAGGAGATTATCCTACATACATGTTTATCATACACAATACATGTATATTCTGCATCACAACAAGGTATAACTCTCAAAGGCACAGGAAGGCTGAGATTACCACTAAACAAAATATCATTGATGTCCATTATTGGCTTTAAAATGGAAAGGATATCAGGACCTGAAACTGAAAAGTAATGCGTGTATATTTTGGGAATGGAAAAACCACTGAAGGCTATGTGCCGAGACCAAATCACAAAAACTCATCTGAGGTCTCATTCTTCTGCACAGTGTTATTATGTTGAAAACAACAGACAGGCCCAAATAAATTCTTTTTTCAGCATCGCAGTATGTATCTTGTTCTCTTGCCTTCCTAATTAATATTATATATATATGGCCTTACATAAAGAACATATCATCAGAAAAATGTTGTATATTTTAATTGATAAATTACATGTGAACACCATGACTTCATATAAGAGTCGGTCCACATCATGTTTGAGCAAGATATGTAATGTTTTTTTAAATACAGTTGAACATGTTTATTACAAAAGCTCTGTAAACTCTTTTTATAAAGCACATGCTGTTCTGAAACATTTTGCAATTCCCAAAATTAATAATGCATCTTCTGAATACAGAGAAATATGCTAAGTATGAAATTGAGAGCAAACTATGTGCTTTTGTAATGCCCATGTTCAAGTGTTTTGAATGTTACATTAGAAAACAAGCAGCATATCTATTAAAGGAAAAGTTTAATGTTCCATTGATGTGAGGAACATCACACTACACCCAGAAACACTTCGTTTATAAACAGTCTGCGGAGTCTAGCTCCATAAAGTTATAGATAGAATGTCTGATGCCGTGATGAAAATTTATTGTCATTTTCATCCATAATACACAATCTTTAGGGCAAATCTTGTACTCGTAAGTTTTGCATGGTATCAAATTCATCTCTGACTAAATCCACCCTGCAATTGAATCTGAATGCAGTCAGGTCCAGGGTTGCACTCAATAGAGCACATATCTCTCAAATGGAAAGACAAACATACCACATGCAAGTTATGGCACTCTCTAACACTGAAGGAATGTACACAGATATTTTCAGGCAAGGAAGAGTACACTTTGAATTGTAACACAAGATCTGATTGTCTTGATTCACCCTATTATTAACAACTGAAAAACTTCATAGAAATTTTAGGATTTGTCCTTTCTCTCAGACCCCACCAAAATTTAATGGCCTCTGTCTCAGACAGACCCAATCTTTCCATCAAATTTTGTTTAAGCTGAGTAATTCTGTTAACAAATGAACAAATACAGATTCCCTTCCCTCCCTGCCACATAAAAAAGCATGGACTATTTTTTTTTTTTTTTTTTTTTGGGGGGGGGGGTTGTTTTGAAGGACAAGGACCCAGAACAAGTATAAGGAGCAAGGGACTAAAGGATTAAAGCAAACAGCATGCAACTCGCACATAACCACATATTATAATGTCAGTAATGTAATAATACTGATGTGAAGTCTTAAAAACAACATACATAAAATGTACACATACATTAAGTTGGCTTCCCTCATCATCAATCAATAGCCATTGGCTGTTTTTACATGCACCTTGATTAACCTAATGTCAGTGCTCAGAACTGAAGCTATTTCATCATTCTTGACATTGGCTTATTTTAAAATGGACATTTGTTTTTTTCTGATTTGATTTTCAAACAATTTTCAGTACTCTGCCATCCCAGCAATCTGTGTGCTTACCCACCAGAATAGTCTATTCCTATGACTGCAGCCATACAATCATGCTGAAATATCTGAGACATAAACTTTCAGTTGTGATCATTTAAAAATCCCGTTAATATTTTTACAACTTCAAAAAAGAAAGCTATACAGTACATAAAAGTAACAAAACACATTAGGTGTATAAAACTACTGTGGAGTCACAAGTTAATAAATCATCCATATTGATGTTCAACAGCATATTTCATAAATTAAGCCACATGAAAATTTGGGATCAGTAGACTATTTTGTTCAGAATTTTAGGCCAGCTCTAAAGACATAAGAGGAATTATTCATGTGCTAACTTAAAAAAATTTAGAACATAATATATTAGTCGTATGAAAGCAAAGATATGGTCATATATAATCCAATTTTATTTCCATGGTTATCACCTTGCGCAATAACCCTGTAACCAACAATCTTCAAATTTTGTATGGGAGAGGGAAATACAGTATGTATGACAATCCAAGAAAACCCATTGGAACTTTCAAACTAAACTTTTGCACTCAATATAGAAATCTGAATTTTGGGTTCAAGGTTGAAATTGAGTTTTTGTCCCCACAACATTCTATCCATCTCTTCTAGAAGTTCAATCTCGTCAGTCCGCATATATATGCATCTAATTAATTGTTCTCCATGTATACCAAATGTGTTTATGATGTCAGTTTGCCAGCCTTAAAGCCATGTTTTTTAAATTCTAAGATTTGTCACCTCCCAAACTTAAAGGAGGACACGCACATCAATAATAATTTTCTGTTTTCCTATACTTTTTCTCTCTGTAACAATCATTTATGGTGCTCACCTAGTCAACTTTGCGAAGACAGAGTATTGCTCTGTTACCGTGTGCCATGAGCTAGTGTTACCGGGTTTGCTCCTTGCAGCGAGGATTATTCCCCTTCCTCGATCAGCAGCGGCTTGTAGCAAATACGATGACATCACTTAAGTTCCAGCAGCTACAGACAACTCTATTCGACAATGTATTATTCAGCTTTTAACTAAGGTTCTGGTCATCCAAATTCAAACATAAAGTTTGATAGCGTAAACCAGATACAGTATTCTGCATTATTATAGCCTCAGCATGATTTTGTTTGACATATCTACTGTTCACAGAGGATAAAACATTCATACCAACATGCTTTCACTCATCCACAGAGCACTGTCTAGACAGCTTGGCCATGTGGCTAGAATGTATTTGACGTAAGCTTATGGCCACCGAGCACGCAGTGGATGTAACCATTTGGACTTTAGATAATGTAACCCTGGGGCCGGCAGAGGCGTTATATCATTATGATAGACGCTTGAAAGACTGTTTTAATGGAATGATAGGGTATTGTATGATTTAATATGGTCTGTGGGACGATGCAGCCTTCTTTTAAAATATGCCTCTCTCAGTTTCTAATAAAGACAGAAGTGCGAAATAAAAAGCATATTGTTTAGAAATTCATGAGAATACCGACACAACAAATCCAAAGTTAGAAAAATTGACCATTGTAATGTTGTTGTTTTTTTTTATAGCCATACAAATGTTTACTTTTGTCAACTCGTGGCCACAATTGTACAGGCTCAAGGCTTGTGCAACCATGAAAATGTTTGGTGGAGAGCAGTAAGAATATTATGCTATGTGTGCATTACAAAACAACATAAAATCATGCACCCCTCTCCCTCCCCACACCAAAATAAAACTTTGAAAACAATGCAGAAACTGGGTTCATGCACTTAGATCGCAATTTATGTGGAATCAATGTTATACATCAACATATGACATTATACATCAACTAAATGAGAAAAATGGACCTTCCAGACCAAGTTGGGGTACCTTTGATCTTTGTGACCTCAAATTTCTGGTACAACCTTTGGCAAACGCTGAATTCTGAGGACCTGGGAATTATCAATAGTTTGATATATTGTAGTCCTAACTTATCTGCTTTTAAAATTAAAATGTCTTTCTCATTATAATACTGATCTTGAGAAATATACCACAATACATGCATAAAATGGGAAAACAAATGTAAACTTTGAAAAGATCTGTCTTTTAAAGAGACTGACTGGGAAAAGAAAATGAAAACTCTGCATTACTTTTCAGCATCAACACAGATAATCAGTGAACAGTGACCTTGTTTCATACATGTGCAGTGTTTCACAAATTATAATTAGATCTGTGAATCAAGAAATAGTGGTCTCTGATTCTAACATTAGAGTATCAAGAATCCTAAATATTTTCTTTGGTTTGTTTGCTGGTTTTTGTTTTCCTTCACCATAATTACCAATTAAAAGATGGCCACTCTAACCTGACACAACTGCTTTAACATGACCAGCTGAATACTAGCTACAACACTCCTGTAACCCAGATAGATCTATCCCAGAAGTCCACTCATAGAAGTGTTCCAACAAAGCATTGCACTATGTGCATCAAAATGATGAATTGCTTCTGACCCTCTTAGCTAGCATCAGTATTTTATCAACCTAGGCATGAAGCTCAAGATAATTTTCCACCCCTGCAGTGTAGTCAAGGACACGTAATACCTTGTTCACAGGATCTTCATTTTTTCATTAATTTATTGCACTGACCACTGTGCACTTCTTCCTTCCACTGGTTAGAGACCAGTTGTTATTCAACATCTTATAACACTAGAACCTCACGAATTCAAATCTCATACCAGGATACCCCACCAGCTCATTAGAAGGCTCCAGTAGCTGTATGCATGTTTTTTACGTTGATTAAAGCACTGCATTAACTATGGTGAACATGGCTAATGTTTTGGGGGTTTCCCATGGTAACCGCAATGCATTAATCAACACAAGGATTATGCATATGGCCATAGCTCACTGCTTTGTTTCAATATAACTTTACCTCACAAACTCCATTATCTTGTGAATCTGAATTTCTCAGCTGGTACCATGAATTCCGAGTTTGTGAGGTTCTGCTGTTTATACTTCACAGCATTCACTATTCCTTTCATGAGGCAACTCATTCCTCTCATACTACCAATTAATAATATTTGTCAAAAGGATGTCTTTTTTGACAAAGCTAATGCCTAAGTGATTGTTGTATCATTACTAACTGTACCCATACTCAACATCTGAGTCCAGCATTGAGCTAGGAGACTGGCAAAGCTCCGCTGGAAGATTGGGAGAATCTTCAAATACTATAAGAAGACGTGGATTGCTGAAGACATCAAACATTGATTTTGTGACAGATCACAGCTGATGCTAAGTGCAATTTCAAGGGGAAAAAAATTTAGTAGTGCGATAAGAATGTATTCATCGATGCAATGTTTGAACAAGAAGATCAAAATGAGTAAAAGATGTACAAAACTGAGTTACATCCCATCAAATCATCCAGAAAACATCATTGCTAGACAAGTTAAGACAAGCATCAAACAATATGTAACTACTGTCCTTAAAAGAAAAAATTATAACAATTATCAAGTGATTTGAGATCTTGTAACTGAATTCAGATAAAATGTAATCTCTATACACAAAAATGTTTTATATATATATATATATATTATATACAACATGAGACCATCCCTTCTACTTCAAGAAGACTGAGGCTGAGTAACTATTCAACAATTAATGGAAGTTTTTGTCTAGGAACTGACTTCTGTATTCTTTTTAATTGTGCTGTTTTTCACGGAGTATTTCTTAAGAGTACATTTATCAACATCGCCATATTACTGTCCACAGAAATTATGACACTCTTGTTCAATTGATCCACAGCAGGTAGACCTCCCCTAGTTGCAAGAAAATTCAGGGTCACAGGATTTGCTAAGTTACACATCATGAAGTTGAGCTAACTTAAGTCAGTCTTTAAATTTCTTGATCAAATTAATATTACTCCTGAGTAATTTGCATTTTTTCTGCACTACTTCTTATTATCATCCTCAAAATGTGCTGAAAACTGTACTCTATGTGGAATGAAAATCTGGCAAACTTCTTTCCACTTAAGCCAGGAATGTAGGCTGTAGTCTGGCTGATTATCTTGTGGTACTAGTATTACTCCCTTGAACAGCCTGCCATATTCGGAAACTTCCACACACCAAAAATATACTTTCCTTGACACAAAAGAGAAATTGTTCGGCAAAGAAGGTAACTTCAGCTTAACTGTTGCAAATATTTAGGCACGCATAGCACGATAAGGTTGCCAGTGTACACTGAAACTGAAGTAGTGTATAAGTATTCTAGTTTATTAACTCAAAATTTCATTCCTCCGCATGCTTTCCATGTAATATTATAAGTTTGCGCGAGATGCAATCAGAAAGTCCCCGGACTGTTGACTTACTCAAGGTATTACATTCCCTCTTCACTTTCAAAGTACTCCATTTTGGCATTAACATTACGACGCCAACAAAAATGCAAAACCAAGAAGCACTGAGAGTATTTATGAGTCAACATGTCTAGCATCATCTGCGATTACACCAATTTCTCTTCTAGTATCTCAAATTTCATTCATTCTCCTGAAATTTCATCTTTGGGAAGTGGAAAGAGTGACATGGAGCAATGTCTGGTGAAAAGGGAGGGTAGGGGACAACGGCCATGTTGACTGAAGCCAAAAACTGCTGATTGTAGATCCCTGGGAGCAAAGTGCTCTGGCCTGATGTCATTATGCAGCAATCAGTTACTTGAGTTACTGTTATAGTGTTATGCCTCAGTGCTGGAGGCTTCCATCTTCCTATTTACTATTTAGCACAACCACCTCGACACCCAATACTGAAAGCCAACACTTACCATCAGACCTGCTGACAGTTCCATACTGAGGGTGAATATTCTGCTGAAGGGACGGAGATTTGAGATGATATAGAAAACATAGGCGGAATCCCAGATGGTACTTGGCATACTGTCACACAGAGACTTTCATGATTGCTTCTAGGTGTTGGAATCATTATAGTGACTCCCAAATGGACTACTATAAGGATGATGTAGAATCATAATTCCTAAAGTAAGACTACAAGCTTTTACAGATACACTAAAGAAATTTTTTTGACAGCACCTTGCATGCCTGATTAAAAATCTGAATGTTGTAACAGATAACAAAATTCCAAAACTGAAAGGACACAAATATGCTCATAGTTAAGTGGCAAAAGATATCACACGCAAATAGCAAAAGATTAAAACTCACATCTTTTTAACTATAGTCACAACTTGAACAGAGTGAACTTAACTAATTTTATCCATGTTAAATGAGGAATCTGTTCGTAATCTGTCTGAGAAAAGTTTCTACATGGCTTGATTCAGTGCAGGAAAATGTTTATAATATAAAAATGCTCAGAAAAAATAAACATAACAAATAGAAGCTTTCATATTGTTTTAACACTGGCACTAATGGCATGAGATGGGTGCAAGTGGAAATTAAAAATGAAAATTTAGTGCATCTTTGAAAAGCAATTCTGGTATTTCATATATTTCCACAGAACAGGGATGCTTTACTTTGCAATTATTCCAAAACACTAGTCTATATTATCAGTTTCTTTGTTCTTACATTTCACTTGACTAATGTCACTGCTTTGATGATGAGAGAGGCCATAAGTTAGGATAAGGATACTACACAATTCTGACAGAAGAACATCCTGATATGAATGCTTACATTTCAACAAGTCAACTAAAACAACATTTTAATACAGCTCTATAACTTTACCTGAGCAAACCTGACCTGCTGAATGTCTTTATGCAAATGGCTTCATAATACTGTACTCACTAAGCAAGAGAATAAACTTAACGGTATCTTGATGAATAATTTGCTTTTATTAGATGCTCAAACCACCATGAAGATGTGATATAAAGACATGGATTCTTACATGCACATAATCATCATAAATGTCTCAAGACAGTATGTGTTAAAGCACTGCTTTTTTTCTTGATGACCATCACATATTTTCAAATACATATAATATCATATTATTGTAGTCTTTTGTTCAGAACATGGGTTACACAGTACAAACAGTTTTCTGGGAACAATACAATACCTGAACACTTGATCCATAACTACTAACTACTAGGATGAAAGGCATCTAGCAAACCAACTGATCTGCTCTGGTCAAAAACATCTGGCAGAAAATTACTCCTGTAATAAAAACCTGTAAAACCTCTGTATGAGGGGCACAGGAAGAACTACCCAATCATTTGCAAGTTAACACTTTTAACTCTTTCCCCATAAAGTCAGTGTTATTTTAAATTTTTATTGTTATTTTATTTTCGCTCTTCTTCTGCCACACATCCTTTAATCATAGGACCAATAACAAAAAAAATCACTTCTGTCACAAGTCTTTTGGTCGAGTTTTTTAATCAGTTTCTGAGCCACCAACTGTATTGTTACAGTAATATATAGCAGTGCTGCAATGTTGCCATAGCAAATCATACTGACAGGCATGCCTATCTTTTTACTGTGAAGACGTTAAAACACCCATACCCTTCACACCACGCTTTTGAGAGTGTATCATCAGACATGTAAGTTAACCAGAGTGCTTTTTGTAAGGTACTAAACATTTGGAACTTTTGAATAAGACTTTCCTATATAGGAGTGTTTGAGCTGCAATTTATGTAAACAGGGTTCTACTGGTAGTCAGTACAACCATATATCTAGCACTTGTTAATGACCCAGTTTCATAGTAAAATAATATGTTAACCTTTTCCATTACTACACAAAATTCTTTGCATTCCCATTTCACCACATTTTTTGTGTCCAGATATTGCCTTAAGTTGACTGTCTGCTGCAACAGTCCTGCAACACTCATTCATTATGGTCTGTAACAGGAGTGTTGCAGCAAAATGTAGAATTGAATCCTAAACCAAAGACTGAAGAGTTTCTTTGGAACTCTGCACATAATACAATGTACATCTCAACACACTTAAAGGTGAACACGCATATCAAAAATACTTAAACTTAAACATTTTCCAGTACTTTTTCTTTCTCAAAATTATCTGTGGTGCCCACTGAGCCAATTTGCTAATGAAAGAGCATCGCTCTATTACTCTGCACATGTGTAATATGACATTACAAGAACAGCTAGAGTGGCCGGGATTTGGCCCCTACATTTAGAGTTATTCCCCTTCCCTGAATAGCAGCTTCTTACAGAAATGATGACATCACTTAAGATCCACCAGCTACAGATGCCCCTATCTGGTAATGTATTATTCAGCCTTCAATTAAGGCCCTGGTCCAAATTCAAAATTAAAGTCTAACTGTGTAAGCCATGTAAAGTATTTAATGCCTCAGCATGATTTTGTTTGACACATTTGCTGCACACAGTGGAATTAAAAGATTTATCCTAACATGTTATCACCAGTCTGCAGAGCACTGACTAGACAGCTTGGCCATGCAATTTAAACATATCTGACCTAAGCACAGTGGGTGTGAGAATTTGGACTTTACATAATGTAACCCTGTGGGTTGTCTGAAGCAGGCAGAGGCATTATACAGTCGACTCTGCTTAATCGCCCTCCGCTCAATTGCCTTTTCTGCTTAATCGCCTTGTTTCCCCAGGAACCGAATTTTTTTCTATGAAAAGTCACTAGATAATCACCTCTCACTCCTGATAATCAACCACTCTCCAGTGCCCGTGAATTCAAAGATCAGCAGTTGAAGGATTACAGTTGACAAACAAATATGTACACAGACGATTTAACTGCGCCACGGATGGCAGACCGGTTGACTGAGTGACAGCTGCCACACCAAAAAAGGTGTGATAAGCCTTTCCTCCCCACCTCCCCTTCTCATTGTCCCCCTTCGTCCCACACTACGCATCACCGGCATCACCCGTCCGGTAATGCTAATGCGCCGAAAGCCGTATAGTCTCCTCCCCCCGCCTGTCTGGTGGATTTCAGCTAGATCAGAGAACGTGTCATGTGGATGAATGGTCGATCCCGGCTGTGCCATCCTATTCCTTATTGTCTACTGGGCTACTGCGAGGTGGCCAATGAGAGAGCCAGCGGAGATCAAATATTTGTGCGCTACAACACCATCAAACTCGAGTCTGTCCTGAGTCTGGCAACAAGAAGGCGTCAATGCACGAAATCAAATCACGACATTTAACCCTATTACCAAAAATATGGCTGAAATTACCTTTCTCCACTTAATCGTCCACTTCTTCCGTGATCTCGAGGAAGGGCGATTAAGCGGAGTCGACTGTACCATGTTGACAGACACTTGAAAGATTGCTGTACTGGAATAATCAGGTATTGTACGATTTAACATGGTCTGTAGGACGATTCAGCTTTCCTTTATTACAAACTTCATGAGACTTGCTAAATCATTTTGTATTAAGCATATTTTGGATTATCTAGTATCCATAATAAGGAAAACCAATGGTATCCCATCTCAGTATAGTCACGGTACAGCAAACAAGACTGCGCTTCTTACAATATTATGCTATGTCTGGTTAATAATGCAAAATAAGCTTTGATGTCTGTTCTTGAATTGATAAAATCGAGGTGGGGGGGGAGGAAATTTGCTTGTCCCATGGCCTCATTGATGATTTACTACAAAAAGAAAGACTATGGCTTAATCCTTAAAACTGAGTGGTGGGGAATTTAAAAATGCTTTGTAATAAGCCAAGCGTATTTTGCGGAATAACACTAGTCACATTTCATAATGAGCATAATAATAAATTACAAAACATGGACATGAGAAGAATTTTGTAGTTTAGACTATTTAAAACACTGAAGTGTTTTCATACTAAATACGTTCAAGTATATTAACAAACTAAGAGTTGTCAACAGGGCAAAGTCAGTTAATGTAAGTATATTATTTTATGGCTTTAGACTTTTACTCCTTGCTGAAGTTTCATGCATTACGGGTGTGTTTTATGCATAAATTTTTTGAGACTTATTCATGCTTATGGTCAGTCAGACTGAGACAATTGAAAAACATTTGGGCAAGGGAATGTTAAATGAATGAAACCTATCAAAAAGATCTTTATCCAGAGTAGTAGGACTCTTTTGCAGGTACACTGATGAAATGTTTCTTTCCTTTCAAGTCAATGATAACCCCAGTGAGGCTTTCACCATAAACACAGCCTGTGTCCAGTCCAGTGGCATATGGAAGTTTCTGCAAACCTCTGCGTGCATCATGGCCATAATATATATGTTCAGGGCCGTGCCATTGTGTGGCCCAGGCAACACCTTCACTATGTTTACTGTGACCAATGGCAACAGTTCCCCACAACCGGAATTTATACACAATATTTCTCATATGGCACAAATTTACCAAACATTGGTGCTTCAAGGGAACACCTGGCACTATGCCAGCATGGACGACTATTGAATTTAGTTTGGGGATAGTCAACGAATATGGCAAACACTGAAGGTACCGAAAATCATCCTCAGAAAATGAGGCCAAATATTTGTATTTGGGTGCCAACTGATAGTCTTTATCAAGAGTCATACTGCGATACTCTCTGAGCATTGATTCTTCATGATTTCCTTTCACCGCTGCTGCTCTGCCTTCCTTGGTAAGCTCCCGAATAAAAGTCAAAACCTCTCGATTCTTAGGACCCTTGTTCAGCATATCCCCAACAAAAATATAGTATAAATCAGAGGTGTTCACAACTTGCTTTGCTTCAGTAATGAGATCTTGAAGTTCATCATAACAACCATGGATGTCACCAATGATAAGAACTGGCCGATCTCCAATTTCCTTGTCTAAGATGACAACATGACATTTTGGTGGTAATGGAAGAGCATACTTTGTCTTGGTAGGGTATGGTCGTAGTGCTATATACAACCCACGCAACAGGGATAAAGAGTTGAACACCAAAGCAGCCATCTTCATCTAGATGATAAAAAATGAAATACATTATGTGTTATGTCATATGAACATATATTCATTGCTCTTTATGTGCTGGAGATATCTGCACTTATATCATTACTTTTTGGCCAGAGCTGATCTTGCTTCAAAACAAAGTCAGCAGTGAAAAATATGTTCACGCTATTGTCATTTGGGATGCTAAGAAAAGAGGACCATAAGTTGGCATAAGTCAAATAATTACAGGTAATCCTGCATGACCTCAGTCAGATATACATGCATACATGTGTAAGACAATCTGCCTAAGATTTGTACATGGAGGGTATTTTGAACCTGTTCATAAGTATATTTTCAAACATCTGCATGGGCAGACTGTATCAGTCAAGTAGACTAGGGCACTAGGCCTAGACTTATTTTAGAATTAGACCTGAATACAGTGAAACTCGAATATAACGAGCACGGATAAAACGAGTTCTCGCATGTACCGAGCAAAATGAAAATCCCCGTTTTTTTTCCCTTCTTTGTAATAGTAAACTTGCCTTTCATATAACGAGCACCAAATCCGCTAAATGCGGCCCTAACGAGGTAACCGACCTGCAATTAAGCCCTCGCAACCCTTTCGTCCACAATAAAACTTTCAGCGGCGAGGAACTCGAATGTTTAGGCTAGGTAACAATTGCCAACAATAGGCAAGTCTCGCTGTCTTGCTTATGTAATTTACCAGTAGGATTACCGGTACAAACTAGTTGCGCAGTAGGCCAAGAAGCGGGGTAGGGAAGGATGCGGTGGAGATGTGACCATGCGACGGGAGGAAGATGGGATTGATATGCTCGGCTAATGATTGGCCAAGCCTGTTGTTTAGACCAATCATTGCCCTGGGCAATTTTGATTTCAATCATAACAATCGCAGAAACAGTGATTACGATCGGTCAGTCATTCGTTTCTCGACTCTCAACTTTTGCATTGCTTTGTTTACACCTGTCAGTGATGGAATCGAGGAAGAGGAAATGTCTGCCCTTCGAAACAAAACTAAAAATAATCGAAGAAGTCGAGAGAAAGCAGAAGAGCAAGGCAGAAATTTGTCGTGAAAACGGCATCGCAACAAGCACACTTTCAACATTTTTAAAGGACAGCGACAAAATCAGAGCCGCAGTTGAGAAGGGCAGCCCGAATCACAAGAGACAGCGACCATCGGCGTATGATGATGTAGAATAGGCGCTGCTTATCTGGTTCAAGCAAGCTCTACCTGCAGCGAGCGGTCTAGCCATGTTAGATCTAGTACAGTCGAGTCCATGTATGTCGAAATCGGATTCCTCCAATTACTTATTAGTCGAAAGAAAAAGAAATAATAGTTTTTTTCCTTCTTTGGGTCTATTAATTATCCTTGCATAAGACGAAGTAATTAATGCCCATTTCTGATTAGTGCAACTGCCCAGCGCTGCCACAGAGGCAAAATCACCTCCTGGGTCCTCCCCGCGTGGTACCAAACAACGCCGACGGCTTGAAAAACAAACGAGACGGTGCCGTGGATAAAGAAAGGCAATAAAACTGGACACTGTGAGTGCCATTAACCGCAGCACAATAAACAGGGCATGTGTATTAACACCACCACTAATATGACAGTGGGGGGAAGAGAATGCGGCCGCTCGGCGGTGCTGAAAAATCGATCGATAATTAAATATCTCGGCAGCAGTGTACACAATGCATCTGGCCCATTGCACTGTGACGATAAATAAACAAGAGGCTGCCCTCGTGACCTCCCCAGTGTGCTCGCTCACTCGCTCGCGTACGGTTGACTCATCTTTATCATTTTCAGAATTAAATTGAATTTGTCCTCTAAATAATGGCTTCCTCTAATCCTGTAAAGAGAAACCTCAAGACTCTTTCCATTGAGTCGAATATTAACATGCTCCAGGAAATCGACAGAGGTGCGATGTCGAAGAATGTCATACATAGCTGAGAAGTATGGTGTTCCCACTAGCACGCTTTCTACGATCTTGAAAAACCGGGAACAAGAGGAAAAAGCGGCGGCCTCTTCATCTTTTACGCTACTACTCAGAGCGATTTCTTAGAAAAAGAAATAATCCTATTTAAAAATAAAATACTTCCCCAGTATGCCATCTTTAGTTACATCCCCTGTTGAATTGCCCTCGTGACCTCCCCCAGGGTGCTGGCTCGCTCGCATACGGTTGACTCGCCTTGGAAATCGTTAGTCGAATTCTGATTTCTCCAACTCATTGGGGTGGTCCCAGCGAATTGGAGTTAAGCGGACTCGACTATATATGGATCTCCCTGACACTACTGACAGTTTTTACATGATTTTCAGTGGACCGTGCGTGTAACGAGCCATCAGTTCTAACGAGCACCGACGGTCGGTCCCGACGACCTCGTTAAATATCCGAGTTTCACGTAGTGCAAATTTATGAACATGTGATTGGGAATGATTGTTGGTGCTGGGACTGTATCGACTAAAATGGAAATAATTAGACCTAATCACCACAATATGTTGTTTGCTTTAATACATTCCAGAAACTTTACAGTTTGACTTTGGCTGCCTAAGCCAACCTCCCTCCCCTCTCTTCACTTCCCCACCACCAATCTATCTTTTTCGTTTGCTACATTCAATAAGTTTGAATAAGGCCCTACATTGTCTAGACTACCGATACGTCTATAAATGAAATAGTGCTTTCTAGAGGTGTAATGCCCATAGGGTATTCTAGACTGGCATTGGACAACATACTCAACCTCACCTGCTCTGTTTTACGTTATCATAAAGAGATAACATTGAGTAAGCACCGATTTCGAAAACTGCTGTCCATATCAACAAACCAAGCAAATCAGTATCGGGCAGCGCTTGGCAGATTTCTGTACGGTTTTCTAGTAACGATTTTTTTTTATTGATTTCTCTTATTCCTAACGTTGTGAAATAAAAATTTCATGAAAATCTTTGCCATAAAGAATACGTTGACAAAATGTCAGAAAAATTAAAGCACACCATTATTAATGTTCTTGTATTTTGCTTTTCTATTAGGGCCTAGGCCTAGGCCTACATTGTAACAGCAATACCACCAGGCAGCTGAAGATAAAATTTCAGAGTGATTTCCCTTCTACTGTAATGGCCGCGCCCATGAAAGGCACGACTCCAGTGTCAAGTTCAAATGAACTTGGCAGCATAATACCCGAGAATCTAACGCACAATGACGTTTCTAATTTTAATTTAATAATAGACCATGTAATAGGCAACAAAAAGCAGCCAAAGGGAAATGTCTTGGCTGCTGTAGGAGGCATTCCTCAAATGCCAATATCACGAGAGGAGCTTTTCATCAGAAACATTTTTGACAGCTGTGCTTTCAAGTCGGCAATGAGTGGCGTTGTAGGTAAGTAAAAGTGCTTCTGTACTGCTTTATACCTAAGATGAGAGAAACTTCAAGAGATTATAAGCTTGGTTCAAACTGGGGCTGTCAGCATGGTAATTCAGAACTGATCTCCTGCTGACAGCTGCTGCTGAGTGAACTGTTTTGTTTTTCTTGTAACTAAGTAGCCAACTAGTTTAGTCGTCTAGATCTAGACTAGTTTAGTCTAGACTAGAAACTAGTGAGACAGCATTGATCAGATCTTTTATAGTGAGCAAAATTAAAACACTGCCAAGAGCTGTGGAGACTTCATTTCACCAGAATAAATAGTTTCTGAAATATAAATAACAGCTAAAACACTGACAATAACTTGTACACATTTTACTTAAAATCAGCCGATTTTCTTAAAAAAATCTTTTTTTTCTCAGAAACTAGAAGGATTACAAGGGAACTTTTTAGCACAGCTTCATTTCTCACCCTGAAGAACATTAGGGCAAGTTGTAACAAAATCCAAGGGGGTCACCAACAGAGCCAGTTGATCTGACATGAAATGACCCTTTTATTTATGATGCCATGGTAGAATCAGTTCTCACTTTCGCTCCATTATGTTGGATGCTACATTAGAATAATATGCCAGCACCTAGTGGGTGGCAATCGAATTTTGTGGCCTGGTGTCAGTTGATCGCCCAGCAGACAACACATGCAGCAGTCATTAAATCTGTAACAATGGTCACACAGCCAGAGGGAGGCTAGACCCAAGGCACCTCACACTGCTAGAGTTAAACAAATTTCAGATTATTCATGATAAAAAAGAAGGGTCACCTGCCTCAGTCTAGTCATACCATGGTAATCTGTATCTTGTTTCACAAATAATCACATTGTGATTGTTAGTAATGAATAACAAGCCTTTGTCTGGTCTGGAGTTAAAAAAGAATAGGATATGGGTTGCTTACTGTAGAGCTGATCTATTGCAAGTGAGAGAGATTATGGTTTGATCCACAAAAATGGGTGGTAGGAAATTTAAATCATTCTTCATGATGACTTTTTTCTAGAATTAAAACTAGTCACATTTCATAAGAGCTATGTATAAAGAAAGTGTTGGGTCTTGTGAAATTTTTTTACTAGTTCCATTTTCAGCATTTTCAAGTGCAAGTTTAAATAAAATAATCTTGTATGCCAGAAGCAGATCACCCCAGACTTTAATCATGTATATTCCTTATTATTGATCTTCTGTTTATCATGGTAACTTGTTGACCTAATTGGTTGTCATGATGTCTTTGTAGTTTGCAGTAGGCTTGAAAGCCTGTTGAAATTTACTACTGTCTTAAAAGCTGTTTTCATTCTGCATGATAAAATAGATGAATTGGTTCATACTTGGCACCAGTAACCTATGTTTCAGTTTAAAAACTATAATATGTTACTGCATTGTGTCATTAGGATTTGGACTTGGAGCTGCTTTTGGTCTCTTCACCGCTGGAGTGGATCCTATGTCAACCATGACAACTGAGACACCAACCACACGCATGGTGCTGAGGGAGATGAAAGTCAGATCATTGTCATATGGCAAAAACTTTGGCATAGTGGGATTAATGTTTGCGGGCACAGAATGTCTGGTGGAATCGGTAAGTTGTCTCTGTCTGGTCATCATCATTTAAACACCTGAATGTGGTGTATGATATAACATGAGGGAAGTTGCAGAAATTTTGCGCATAAAAGTAACATATAAACATGTCATTGCAATGTAGAAATATGTAAGTCAGCATTATTTGCCAAGCCATGTGACAAGGATGCCACTCCTCAGTGGTTCCATAGATTTTCTGAGGATAGCAGTTACATTTTGTTGGCCACCATGGCCTGACTGAAAGATTCATGGTTCGCCTTGTGTTTTTTTTGTAATTTTTGGAGTGTGGAAATGGGTTTTTGTCTTGGTATTATTCATTTTCATGGCAGTGTACAAGAATGCTGAAAGTCACACCCATAGTTTCAGCACCAGAGACCAAATCACTGCTGTTAATAGTTTGATTGTCACAAACATTACATGGTACCATCATGAACCAGTACTGCAGTATTCAGATGCCAAGGGCATAACTTTCTTGATTCAGGTTTACAGAGAATTCTCAGAAATCAGGGAAAGTTAGCATCTTTCAGAGATCATGGTCTGACAACAGTATGACTATGAAGAACCACTGGGACAGAAAAATCTAAATCTAAACAAGATAAATAATTTCGTTTTTCTCTTATTTTCTGTTTGCCTTTGACGTCCTCTTCCTGAATTAGATTAATTAAATCCAGATACGTGATATGTTTATGCACATCAAAATTTATTTCTTAAGTCCTTTCAGTGGCTTATGTAAATCACTAACAATTCTAGGCAGAATAAACTGCAGAAATTTCAGAGAATTTTATGGAAAATAAGAAGCATCATTAGGAACAGCTAAAAATTGTGACATAGGCAGATCTCTATACTGCCTTATATGAAGTCAGATTCATGTCACAATGCATCTGATCTAGTGGATTCTGTTTCATCCGATTTATAGTGAGATAGAGAGAAAGAACTTAAAATGTTTCATTGACTTTACTTGGCTAAGTATAATCTGCTGGGTTCACGTGATAATGTGAAATTGCATTACAATCATGAAGCACCTTCAATGTTAGTCATTTCAAAAATGAACAAAGAGATGTCTCCATATTTCTGTTTCAAACATTCAGGGCCTTGTACAGTAGTATAGTAATCAGTCCTAGATTACAAAGTGTAAGATTTCTTTGTTCAGCATCAGTTTATTGATAGATGAACTTGGTGTGGCTCTCAGTCACCTATATATCATGACCATCTGCATTTGGAATCGGGTCTGTGGATGACAATTCATATCTTATTACTTTTCAAACTACTTTTTTAAAAATACAGTTATTCCAGTTTTATTCAATTCTGCACTTGACCGAAATATGATGACCATCTTTCCAATGGAACCTTGACAACTGTACCCATGTCACAAATTGTACCTAAGGGAAAACACTGTGTAAGGCCAATGTTAGCTGGCTAATGTGAAACCTTATCAGGGCTGTCCAGTGGTTTAGTGGCGAGTTACACTTAAGTGGAGATACTTTCTATAATTTGCTTAAACGAGCCTAAGCTTGCACCTTAATTAGAAGTACATAGTTGAAAATTTGTAAGGAAAGGATTTCTTTTATGCTTGGCATAGAAAATTCACGTCAGAAGACCACCTGTCTAAACCAACCACTTTCCAAAATATGAATACCATAATTATATAGGTTCCACTGAATATGCTTCTTAGGTTCACATATTTTCTTTCTTGACAGTACCGGGGCAAGACTGAACTTATCAATGGAACACTGTCTGGAGGAATTGTTGGAGGAGTTTTAGGCCTAAGAGGTAAGACACCATTCTTCTTCTCTCCCTTCTGCCCCCCTCCCCATGGCACAGCAACCCAAGTGCAGTCCTGGCTGTTTCAAGAAAATTGACTTTCATTGTCAATGTTTTTATCTTTAGCTTGGTCCTTGTTATTTTTCAGCTGATTCTGATTACGTTTACGCCAAATTTATTCAGTTTTGCACTTGAGTATTTTCGTCACAGGATGTCAGAGGAATGATATAAATGGCATTACATTTATATGCAACTGTAGATTATGAATAATGTGAAATAAGTTTCAGTTGCAATAGCAGCAGTTGTTTGATGGTGGATTTCTCGCATATTATTTGGTACCGTGCATCAAGGTGCAAGATTTGATTAATTGATTTACAGAGTTTGTGCCACTGTCTTCGTCTTCTCCTTGTTTTTGTTTCATCATTTCACCTCTTTAGGTAAAATTTTTGAGCGCCTGGTCGTGTCTGACTGGTTCATATGAGCTCATACATGCCATACGCCAGTGGTCAGTTGGCCATGTCAGAACATGTCGCGTTACACGACATCATATAGGACTACGGTTGCTACAAAGGCAAGCAGGGTTGGGAAAGTTCAAGTACACTGTATTATGTGTTCATAGAGCTAGACTGAATTTGGTTACAGATTATAGAAGAATTAATTTATAAAAGTTCATCTGATTCGAGTTAATTATAATGTATCACTTAATGCTGTCGGGCACCGTACCTTTATCAATGGGAAAATCCAAAATTTATAAACACCCATTTCTTGCCTGCTGAACGTAGCAAGATAATGTGGACACCCGCACATTGATGTGTGCAAGAGACAGAGAGAGATAGAGAAGAAAAGAGACAGAGGGACCTGTTCTTGGGATAGGAGTATATATATACCAGTTTGATATAAACTTTCTCCCTCTTGCACTCAGTTTTGTAACAAACTTCTCTGATGGCACAAAAAGAAAAATGGACTACAGTATTAGATCTATTGGCTTCATGACATTTATGTTTTACTCTGTTGTCTGCCAGACAGGTGTGCTGTTTTCACAGTGACAGGATTCATCCATGGGGCCTTTTAATAGTTGTAGCCAGACCTGAAATAATATTGGCCTTGAAGACATCAGAAAAATACTTTATTTTTGTGAAAATTTAAACCCATGTGTACATCAAGGGCTATGTTAAAATCATGGTTATACATGACAGTTCATGATATACAGTTGTTTACATTTCAAGCTATTTCTGTGACATAGTATCACGATTAGGTGAATCATTCTAGTACAGTTTCTTGGTGTGAGGTAAGACCTCAACTGTGTTTCACACCCAAACAGAATATACTGTAGACTAGAGTGATCCAGTCTAATACTCTTATTATTAAAATATTTAGAATAAAATCAATGCTATTCCAAAACACATTGCAAGTTCCAGACTAATTCAAGAGACATTTTGTCACACAGCACTGCATTGAACATTTTTTGAATCCAGAACTGGCAATTTTCACTGGCAATATTTCTGGACATTCCCAGCAAAAGCTTGGTTAAGGGTTAAAGGTAAGGTGAGGGAGACAAAGCAAACTTCAGGCAAACCCAAGACATTATCATTGTCTAGGAAGTGTCTCCTGTGGGCTTTCTGTCTTCTGATTCTAATGCTGCCCCTGCCCCCAAACCAAGCTCTAGATGGGAGTATCTTGCTATAGTGCCCATGAAGGAAGTCAGACAGTTGGATGTACACAGCGCCAGTGTCAGACAGTCTAACAGAATGCTTTAAATTCAGATTTAGAATATTTAGATTCATGCATGATCTGGGCAATATTCTAAGGCCCTCCCAAGAGCTTAAGTTGATGATTATGGTAGAGTCCAACCCCAAAAGCCCAGCAAATTTCAGAGACAAATCTGAGAAGCTGACATTCTGCAAATCAACACATACTGATCAGTGAAAGGGTTAGTGTGCATGTGCAGGTGCAACCGTCTATATGCAATAGACATATTTAAATGTCACTGTGGTGTGACTATAACCGGACAGCCAGCTGTAAATTTAAGATTTATGAGGAAACATCTATATTTCTGGTAATGCCTTGCAAACCTATGAATATTTTACCCAGCTTTCAAAGCTGTGTAAATCTGAAACAGTCGCCTAGTTCTTACCACAGGGTTAACACGTTATGAAATTTAACCTCGGGCCACAAGTTTGGTGCAATCATACATAAGTAGAAGTGTCTTTACATGTATGCACAAACAAAGATGTTAAGTTGGGATGAACTGCAACCTGACGCTCCAAACCCATATTTGTTCCAAGATATCTTTGTAATTTTCTTGTGGGTAGAGGAGTGAAGGTTGAAAAGTGCATTACAGTTACAGAGAGATTCACCTGAACAAGGTAGCATTTCTTGTTTATTAAACATTTATTTTCAAATTTGTAGAACAAGTACATGAGTGCAACTACATAATATGGTATACAAACTTGCAGATATATTATATGCAGTATTTTTATTAAACATTTATTTTCGAATGTGTAGAACCAGTACATGAGTGCAAATATACATAATATGGTATTAAACTTGCAGACATGTATACAGTATAATGACTTATAAATGCACACATCAGTTTACATATACACACAGTTATAAGATTGGTGATCTATATTTCAATAAGATAACATTTTTTTGTTCTTTAACTTCCACAGCTGGCCTGAAGGCAGGAGTGTTTGGTGCTGTCGGTTTTGCCCTATTTTCAACCGCTATTGATTATTACATGAGGCACTTATGATGAAGGACTGTAAATACTTTTTCTTGTTGCTGTTGATCAGGGGACGAAAACTTGGACAGTCTGACAGTACCAGTGCGACTTCTTCACATTGTGTCAGATCTCCAGAGTCACAGGACCTGGACTTGTGATTGTGAAGTTCCTGGGTTTAAAGAATCAGGTGCAGCAGAGCACCCTGAGGGTTACTGAGACATCTAGTATTCCTGATAGCAGAAACCTGCTCTGTGATATAGATTGTCGTTTCCAGTGCAGAGTGATTTATTGTCAAAACCTTATAGAGAACAATATTCCACATTGCAATGGGAAAGATCGGATACCATAGACAACTTAATTTTCTTTAGACAACATACAGTTTTTGACTTTATGTTATAAGGTCGTACCTTATCAAATTTCAGGATGGGCAAAGTGCTGTGTTCAGGGATATCAATCTTCAGAAAAATCTCTGAAATAAGATGAATATTAGTATTTTTCAGAAATTTTCTGCGTGTATGAAATATCAAAATCTAAAATAGGAAGGTCCTTCTTTTTTGTCAAATATTTCCTGTTTGCCTGGGACATTCTCTTCTTGGGTTTTAGAGACTTATTAGATCTAGTTATAATATATGGTATATTTATGTATAAATATAAACATTCACTTCCTAAGAACAAACTCTGTATGTTATGTAAAATGTTGGACAAACTAAACTAGACTAGATATACTAAACTTTAGAAAGTTCAGAGAATTATGAACGGAAAATGAGTGGTATGCCTGTGAGTTATGAATTTCAGGATTCATAGATCATTGTTAGTGGCACTTGTGTGTATTCAGAGTATTCAGAATCTAAAAGAGTTATTTCCCATTGATCTTGAATGATACATGACATACTATTATTGACAAGGAAAGAGGGAAAGTGTTTTGAGTATGATGATGGTCAGGAATGGGCATGCTCATGAAAAGTGCGGAAATGCATTTTGTGCCCCATTCTGTGCCGTAATGAGGAACTACATTTCATTCCGCATTCAGCCGTGATGATCATATTCCATTTCATTCATCCCATTCATGTCTGAAATACAGTGGAACCCGCGTGAGCTTAACTCATTGACTACGAAATTTTTTTCCACATCTGGACGGAATTATTTTAGCCTGTGTATAAAAATGAGTAAGGTGGCGATTTTGTATGGCCAGTATGGAAATAATATGGGCAAAAATACCTAATGTTATATGTTAAATTAAAGGTAATTATATAAAAAGTTAATATAAAAAGTGGGATTTCATAGGAAACAGAAAATACAGCAAGGGTCACCGGCCGCTGAGAGCGGCCGCACATCAGATCGTGGAAAATTATCGGCCGCTGCCAGCGGCCGTGCGTAGCCAATGAGTTAAGTGAGATGAATGCCTGGGGAATGGAATTTTTGCTATTTAAATCTATACATGTGAGCGGGACGGCAACTCGCTTAAGCGAGACGACTTGGGGCCAGATTTCCTAAATATACAGGCTGTTTTTGACAGTAATGCTGCAAATTGTCACTATCGTACTGTGTCTCATACCTTTGCNAAAAGTTAATATAAAAAGTGGGATTTCATAGGAAACAGAAAATACAGCAAGGGTCACCGGCCGCTGAGAGCGGCCGCACATCAGATCGTGGAAAATTATCGGCCGCTGCCAGCGGCCGTGCGTAGCCAATGAGTTAAGTGAGATGAATGCCTGGGGAATGGAATTTTTGCTATTTAAATCTATACATGTGAGCGGGACGGCAACTCGCTTAAGCGAGACGACTTGGAGCCAGATTTCCTTAATATACAGGCTGTTTTTGACAGGAATGCTGCAAATTGTCACTATCGTACTGTGTCTCGTACCTTTGCCCATCAGCTGAAAACCTGAGAGCTACAAAGAAGCTTGTACCGACGGCCCTGATCACCCCCCTTACGTTACGTGAGAAGTGATTGACACAGCCTCCCCATAGCTTTCTGTCGGGCAGTTGACCCTTCGGTGCACGCATGGACGAATCAGAGCGGACATCCTAGCCGCTGGTCATTTAACCCGCGTAAGCATCAACGGATCAGGATTAAGTAAGCCCCGCCCCCTGTCAGCCACACTTTATCCTTTCTTCAGCTTACGCAGTGATTCACACTTACGAGCCTTACCTGCGCTATTGCACAACACTCAGCCAGGGTGTCGGGCACATAGGCATGACCATCATTCGCATTGCGTAAAGGCTTTTTGACACGCACCGCTCGCGTCGCGCTCTGGCCAGATGTGGAGCGAGAAGTGTGACGCTTATCTATGCCGGTGTTTACGATCATGCAAATTTGATCCCAGATTATTTTTGATCACTTGAATGGGGGGGGGGGGGGG
>JAWQUT010000311.1:140637-152011 GCA_033807755.1 Ellobium chinense | reverse complement strand
TTCTTTCCCTCTGATGTAGACATGTCCTGGTCTGTAAAAGAAATTGTTTTTTAATTTCCAAAGGAAAGTGGTGAGAAGGCTTAGGTGCTTCTTTGAAACCAACCAAAAACCCCATTCCCCGCAAAGAATATGCTCTGCAAGTCTACTGAAAATGCAGTTAGACTGCAATAAGTATATTTTAAACAGTATAGATACAATTTAAATCTTATTCTGTTGTCACACCTCACTAGCATCAAGTAATGATATCCCTTAACTTGAATGAAACGCACAAACTAGCTAAGAAATCACTTTATAATGGATAGTCCGCCTAAGCGGGACGTCCACTTAAGGGGGACGATTTGTCGGGAACAGAGCCGTCCCGCTTAAGCGGGTTCCACTGTACTCTGTTCCATTCCATTCATTTTTGCCACCAAGAAATAGCACATGTCTGAGACAGCTGATTTTGCAGCAGGAAATGAGGATTTCAACTTTTGATGAACATAATTTTATGTGTGAATGGTTTTCATGGAGAATTTCAATGTCAAGGTCATAAGAAGTTGCCGCATATGTGACTGTTACCTATTGGTGAAGTGCACGATATTGTCCATCGTAGCCCCTTTCCTATCCTAAATAGACAAAAAAATTCAGATTCACTATCACAGGTGCAGAAGTTAATTTTAACTGCCACTTGCTAATAATAATTGCGTGTGAGTGCAGTGTGCATCATAAAAAAAACAAAACATAATACTATGGAAGCTGAATAATAAGAATGACAAGTCAGCTGTAGTGAAATAAAGTTAGGTAAACATAATTTCCACTTTATATGAAATTTCTATAATTTCAGCAATTTGTAACTTCCAGATAAAGCTCTTGCAGTGTGTGTTTTATGTATATTTTATACTTATATGCAACCTTAATCTTGAATCGCAACCAAGCTGAGCCTCTGTCAAAAGTTCAAGAATTTTTCTTCAAACTTGTGCGGCACAAGTTGGGGTTGGACTTGCTGAAAGAGTCCAGAGACTTGCTGGAAACGTTATAGATTTCCAGAGAAAAGGTTACTATTGTGTGATTGTGAGCCCTATAGCCTAGCTGGCTGTAGATCACTTATGATCCCAGGACTCATATTAAATCACTTGGGATATAGGAACTAAAAGTTGGATTCCCTGTACTTCATAATGTGGATTCCTCCACCTGTTGTTTGTAGATCCCTAGTGATCTAACTTCTCCACTTTGTTGTTGAAGCTGATTCATGGGTGTGCAAGCCTCATATTGTTATCTTGTGATTCACATACAGTGAGACCTCAATGTTAAGTACAGCACTCAGTTAAGTAAGTAAACCTCATTAGTAAGTTTGAATTTCAAATGCACTGATTCATTATTGTTCTGTCATTTTATTATTCAGATGGATCTTGTCATAAAATACACTTGGGTCATATCGAATACACTTGAGTAATAAGTACAGAATATTATCAGTGCACTAAAGGCATACTTATTATTGAGGCTGTGTATATTGTTCTTTATGTGGCCATTGTGTTTTGCTTGTCACACTGGTTAATGAAAGGTATAAAAATGGCTTTCTTTACTGTTCTTGAGTTACTTTATAACAGTCTTTTGCTGTCGTCTGGGGTCACGGGCTTCAAATGAATCAAATAATGCATCAATATGACCCCTAATACATTAATAACAGTAGGATCTCTATCACGATGTCGCCAGTTGTTATTAAAAACGGGCTATTGTAGTGATTCTTCTCATGTAAGTGCATGGTGAATCCTTCCTCCCATTCCCNNNNCCCCCCCTCCACTCCCTCAGCTGAGAAGATGAAATAATACACAAAAATTAAATTGAGATGGACTTTTATTTACCCCTCAGGGAAATACGTTTATAATATCATACAATGTTAATGCATCTCATTCATAATACAGACACACACAACAGGACATATGAACACATAATATTACAAGTGAAACATAACAAAGTCATTGCTGGTTTCCTTTGGTGCAGCGTCCTGGTCCCACCAGCTCTAAAACCAAGTAGGCCTACCCTTAAGCTTAAGCCTAAATCAAGCAGGAGAAAGATATTGAAGTGTCTTTCCCAAAAACACCACAAGGTAAACTTCCTCTCCCATGAATCGAACACACAAACCTTTGACTTGACAGTCTTCAATATCTTGAATTTTACTACTGACCACATAACCAAGGTATCTCCCATAATGATGAACAGCTGTTCTTGTATGATGTGGGAAGTTTGTCACACTTCTTCAGTTCACGTACCTGTATTATGAAACCGCCAGACTAATTTTCCATTTTTTACAAACTGGAATGCCAACACGGTTGAGCAGCGGGGAATAACAATTCTAACAGGTGCAGTAAGTTACTATGACTATGACAGTGACCTCCCCAGTGCAAGCAGAGCCATAGCCAAATGAAGTTCTTATTGTGAGCAGTCGGGAAGTGTGTTCGAGTCACAAGTGAACACAAGTCTCACACCGTGCAAGTTAGGAACGATTCAGGCAGTAGGGAATTTAAGAATTAAATTGCTGTGAAGTTAGCATTCCTGTAGTGTAGTGGTAACACGTTCAGACTTGCAAGCTGAGAGACCATGGTTCGATTCCCGGCAGGGACACGAAATTTTCTAGTGCTAGTTTTTTCGGCTTATCTTCTCAAAATTTATCATTCACAGTAATTTGGTAAAAATCCCTCCTGACACACTTCCCTAAAATAATATGCAACATCTAAAAAAGTGTCAGACTGAGCTCACATTATGCCTTGCCACCTGATTACATTATTATGAGAGTAAATCATGTTTGCACATTCACCTTTTGGTGTGTTTATGTCCCGTCGTCAATATGTATAAATGTATAGCCCATGTACCACAAAAGTGGTCTGGGTTCATTTTCAATAAACTTGTTAAACTTGTTAATATGCTGCATATTTATTTTTTTTTTATTTGTCCTCTTACAAACAGACCAAACAAAATAGTTACAATAGTTCCAAAATACGACGTTATGAGCATTGATTACCAAGACTTCGCTTGTTTAATTCCTGTAATTTTATAAAATTGGAAGCCACACCCCTTCCTTAGCAATGCAAATATTAGTTTCCAACAGGCGAGTCCAAGATGGCTGCAGTTAATGCAGAAGAGACAGGAAACAATGCTCTGACTTGCGAATGGTGTTTGCTGTATATCTTTGCCTCAGTTATTAGCACATACACCACAAGTGAATCTTGCCACATCCTCCTCTGACACAAGACCGTTGATAAGATGTTCCACTAAAAAATGTGAAATCGTAGATGGTTGCCGCCAGATTGCCGAGCTTTTTCTTCCGGTTTTGTACAAAATGCGACAAATTTCTCCAGCAGGTGTCCACTTTTCCTTTCTGTGACTGGCGTGCACTAACCAAGAGCGTACCCTTTGCTGAGGACTGCCCACAGAATAAAAGGATGAGGTGTAGCTTCCCATTTTGTCAAACTACAAGGACCAAACAAACGTAGCCCTAGTCCCTAGAAACCCTCTGTGAAACAAATTAATGCCAGTGATTCTCTATCAAGATTTCATTTCCCCATCTTCTCATGCAAGGTGTCGTGCCGTTTGTGAGTCGTACTCGCAGTCTGAAGGTTATCAAATCTGAGCTGTGGGTTCGGCTCTGAGTCGGACGGTTTACGTTGTTGCGTCTTTGAGAGAGGCACCTCACTCCTGATCCTCACTGTACTCAGATATAAATGAATACCTGATTTTAGAAGTGAGGGACCAGGGCGCTGCATCGCTGTGACCAGCAATGACTTTGTTATGTAGTCTATTTCCTTTGGAAATGTACCACGTCCCAGAGCCAGTAAGGATCATGCTGCGGGTTTACTTCGCTGGCTTCCAGATGAGATTTTCCACTAAGGACTACACGATGCGATGGAGTGATCTACAGGTGAGTATTGTCATGGGATGTACCATTTCCCCGATACTATTTGTGCTGGCCATGCAAGTGATGCTGAAAGCTGCAGAGAGCACAGGGAATGGCCCGGACTTAGGACACGGGTGTCATATGCCACCACTAAAAGCCTTCATGGATGATACAACTATCCTGACTTCAAAAGAGAGTGAAGCATGGAAAATGTTGAGAAGTCTAGACGAATTGATCATGTGGTGCCGCATGAAATTCAAGCCTAAGAAATCCAGGAGGAAAGGGAAGCCAGCTGATGTCACATTCACTTCACTGTGGCCGACCAACGAATACCAACAGTCGGCAAAGAACCAGTGAAAAGCCTTGACAGGTTGTACGATGCCACCCTTCGGAATACCAGTGCTATCCAGCATACCAAGAACATGACAGAAGATGGACTACTTCATATTGACCGGTGTGGGCTTATCGGCAAGTTCAAGATTTGGTGCCTTCATTTCATGCTGATTCCGAGAGGAAGATTAATAAGTTCACAAGGACGTAGTTAGGAGTGCCACCATGTCTGACAGACACTGCCCTCTACTGCAAAAGTGCCAAACTAGCACTTCCATTCAAGTCGGTAGTGGAAGAATATAAAGCTGGGAAATCCAGACTTGCAATGATGCTTCAGAAATCCTCAGACGCATGGGTTCGGTCTGTCCAACCCACGCTGAAGACTGGAAGGAAGTGGTGCAGCAGTCGACGCGGCGAAGGAGGCACTACAGCTGAAAGGGGTCATCGGCTAAACATAAACCAACAGAGAAGGATTTTGCCACGGTGATATCAAAATTAATGGTGGTCCAGTGCAAACCACAAGTAGCGCAGAGACATGGTCATCCGAGAAATCAGAGATACAGAGGATGAGACACGATTCCGGAAAGCAGTGCAACAGGTCCAACAAGGACAATGGACGACATGCACTTCAAAGATCTCTGACTTGGAACGAAATATGGCATATGGCTCCACTGCTTCATCATCGGGTCAGTGTACGACCTCTTACCCACTGGCGCAAACCTCAAGAAATGGGGAAAGACCACAGATGCTAAATGCCCACCCTGCAATGTAGAGCAAACCTTGATGCATGTGGTATCAGCTTGTAAAGTGGCACTGGCAGAAGGGCGGTATACATGGCGCCACAATAGAGTCCTGCGGGTATTAGCTGAAGCTGTCGACAAGGCCAGACAAGAGGCAAATAAGAAACAACTAGCCAAGTTTGTTCCAAGGTACTTCCTCCGTGCAGGGCAGGCAACCAGCAGTAAGTCCGCCACCAAATTTGCCAGCAGTAGATTTGCCAGGCTGTCAGACATACCCTGAGGCAATCCGAACTACCAGTATGAGACCAGACATTGTCGTGCATTCAGCAAGCTCAAAGCAGATGCTGCTGATTGAACTGACAATGCAGTTTGAGTCCAGGATGGACGAGCAGCATGCGTACAAAACTGCCAAGTATAGTGACCTTGTTCTCGAACTAAGAAGAGCAGGAATAACGGCTAGAGTAATAGCTGTGGAAGTAGGGGCAAGGGGCATGGTGAGCACCTCGGTCTACGACCCACTCAAGTTGCTCGGAATACGAAGACGAGCGCGATCACGTACTCCGAAGGATCTGGCAGAGTCTGTGGAAAAAAGCTCGGTGTGGATATGGACCAAGCGTAGTAATCAGTGGAATGTTGCACAGTAAGTTTAAATATACCTTAAATGCAACTTCCACTATGGCTTCGTGGTGGCAGAGATGATATGAAGCCAGGAAAGAATCTGGAGGTTGCAGGTTCAAATCCCTTCCGAGGCAGAAAGAAAAAAATCAACAGATGGACACTTGAGAGTCAAGACCCAAGTGCGGCCAGCCCCGTTAGAGTGTCAGACGGGGGTATCTTTCTCTGAGGATCTTCTGTTGCCTCCGTCTCTGAGTAAGAGAGTTTCCTATTTTTTTCCTTTGTGATAAAAGAGAAAATATTGTGCATTTGTGTATTATTATGTGATGTGTAGTGTTCATATTTATGTATTATGAATAAGATGCATTTCATTTGTATGTTCCCCCAGAAAATTGCTGTCGCAAATTACCGCATTTTTGAGGTTTTGCTGCAATTTTGCTGATTTTTGGAAATTTAGCCATTTTTCTCAAATTTGCTGAAAATTTTGCAGATTTTTTGGCAGAAAAACATCCTTTTATGTCATAGTTGCAAATCTTCGTCACGGGAACAAAGAAGATGTGTTTCTGTTCTATAACTTTGCGACGCTACCGTTATAAACAGTGTGACATAGTGATAAATGTAAAGAAGTTATGAGGCTGTTTTTGCAAAGTTTCTGCAAATTTGGTGCAAATTTTACCTTTTTTTTTGCATGCAAATTTTGCAATTCTTGGTGCAAATTTTTGAGAGTTTTAAATGCAATTTTTACGCAGGAACAGATTTGTATAACACCGTAAAACAGTTTCCATACAGGATAAATAAAAGCCCTCTTTTCATTTGCAATATCAGGCAATCCAAAATCTACATTTACTTTTAGTTGCAGGCAGGTGGGCGAGATGGTCATAGCAGAGAGTTGATCACGATACCTGGTCCAGTTGCCAATGGAGAGGACGAAAAGATCGATCAGATTAGATAGTTTCAAGACAGTGTATTGCATTGTCTTGCTTACATGGCCTCAAACTCATCATCCGTTTCTTCCTGCACAGTGTGCAGCTAGGTGTCCAGGACTACGTGACGTGTCGTTGGGACATGGAGGCACATGCATAACTGCTCTATTAAGACCCAGACGGAAGTTTGTTGTAAACAATCTCCTCCACGTGTCTCTGAAACCAGCGGATTTCAGGTTATTCCATGACGTTGTTCCCAGTTGTTGTTGTTGATGACACGACTCTTTCACAGGTGGCGGTAAAAATACAGAAGGGTGCGGAAGAGTTAAGCAATACGGAAAATCATTAAATCTGTCCCTGCAGAAAACCATTTCAAACCGGCAAAATTTGCACCAAGAATTGCAAAATTTGCATGCAAAAAGTGGTATAAATTGCACCAAAATTTGCAAAAATAGCTTCTTAACTTCATTATATCTACAATCCTGTCGCATTGTTTACTACTGAAATGTTTCAAACATGTAGAAATGGAACACATTTTCTCTGTTGAAGTTCACGCAGTATTGCGACATTGGCAGAAAAGGTGCACTGTTTGGCCAAAACCAGCACAATTTGCATCATATTTGAAGAAAATGCCTAAATTGGCGGAAATTTGCAAAATTGCAACAAGGCCTCAAAAAACGCTGAAATCTGCGATAATCTGCAACCGCAATTTTCTGGGGGAACAGTTAAATAAATGCCTGGTTTTATGGTCATCTTCTAGTTCCTCCGCCTCCGTCTCCTTCTCCACTTTCTCCTCTTCCGTCTCCCCTTTTCTTCCATTTCTCCCAATCGTTTTTCTCCCTATCTTCACCTTTCCCTCTCGTTTTCCTCCCTTGCTCCTTCTCTTTCTCCTCCTCCTTCTCCTCCCCTCATCTACTCCTTACACCCTCTCCTCCCCACCCTCCCTGCCTGCTCCTCTTACTTATTTCTTCCTCCTTTCTTTCTTCTTCCTCCCTCCCCTTTTCCTCTTTTCCCCACCCCTCCTTGCTCCTGCCACTCCGACAAACACCCAGAGTCTAACAACAGATGAGCAACACACAATGTGGTTTATACTTTTGCCCACTTTATTTCAAATATAGGAGGATGGTAGCCTCTTGTGGCCTGTGCCAGTTAGGCAATTGAGTTCGTTTTTTTTTCTATTTGGATGACGTGGTTCATTGACTTCTTAATGGAACAAAACTGTAACACTAATTGCGACTACTCTTTGGCATGAGAACAGTTAGCAGTCATTAGCAATTATAATTACAATAACAGGTCTAGATCTAGATAAAGTTTCAAAAAGAAAACTCACTTATTTCTCCTTATTGATAATTATGCTCAATAGTTTAGTCATGATTTAGGGTCACCAATATACAGTGGAGCACGGATAAGGCGTACACCTTGGGACCGACCAAACCGTACACAGTGACAGAAATACGAATTGATCATATACGTATCCATAGGAGAAGAAAAAGCGGGACCAAAAACACCGTAGATCTACTCCTTATCCGTTTTTATGTACTAAGCCTGAGAGTATTAAGTGTGCTCTCTGTAAGTTACTTCAAAACATTGGTCACATAAACCGTGCTGTGCGTAGTACAGAACAGAACAAAATTTTATTTAACATATCTGTACATATAAAAGTGGACTTGGGGTGCTTTGTTCATGAACTCCTCCGTTAATACCTAACCTACGCGTTTGAAACTTCGCAGGCGTCGACAGCATCTATGCGGTCAGGACCTCTTCAACAAAAATCTACGAAAACTGCTTTCCCCGATTTTATAGAAAATAGCCTTTGTAACGCATGAAACGTGGCGCGTTAATTTTAATGCCACTAGTCTATTATTTTTGTTTGAACCGGAAGTCGATCTCAATCGGCTTCAAGGAGACGCGCTGCTTTGCGAATCGAGCGAATTTCTGTCATCAAACAAGATCGAAGAAAGCGAGATAATTTACAGCAAGCGAGTGAATTTATGTTGCAGATCAAACCTAGTCTACACATGTACCTATCCGTTCGTGAAATGGGTAATTATGCTTGTTTACAATATTAGGAGCAGTGGTACAGGACGGTGTGAGTTAATTCAGACTACGGGAATGAAAACTTTTTTCTGAAATAACCTCGATAGTAGGAAACAAGAATCAACAATAATGCCATTAAGTGATTGTTTTACCAGGAAATTAAACAGAAAAGGCAACACATTAACTTAAGTATACATAACAATTTTTTTTACATGTATCTGCAATACCATTATAACTATTAATTTACTTGAGTTCTTAACTAAGAATCCCAGGGAAAATTCAAGTGGTAAACAAGTCAATCTATATAATAATTTTTAAAAAAAGAAAGTCACAAATTCAAATGTGTGACATCGAGAATATGTTTAAATATGTTTTAAAATGCACAAAAGATGTGTTGTTGTTATTAAATTGTAGTTGTGCCTTATGCCATAGGGATTTGGCTAGTGAATTGATCAGGGCTTAGACGTATTTTTTTTTCAAAAGCAACAATAATTAATGTGCACTTTGCGCCCCCCCTCCCCCGCCACGCCCCACGAGATGACTCTTGAACGCCATAGAGCCGCAATTAGCACCGGTGCTATAATATGTAATTGGGAAAACGCAAGAATATTCGATCAACGGAAGAGGAATACTTTAATCTTCAAATTTAGTGTGGCTGTGCGAAAACTTATGGGATGAGAATGGCATCGTTTTTGTCTAATTATTATTACTGTAAATTTACATGAATTTATGAGCAATTGAGGCACCAATAATCCCCTTCAAAGAATGGGGTTACATACTAGTGGGGAAAAAACAAAGTCGATTGTAATGTATGATTTTTTGGTAACGATATATTTACCGGATCATCTGTCATCGTAACCCTATTTCCTCACCCCCCCCCNCCCCCCCCCCCCCCTTCCAAGTTTTGTTGCACCACCCATTATTCCCCGCTATAACCGCTATGCACCTATTGTATAATAATCATTAATATTGTAAACAGTGATGGTGTGTTTATTTTTACAGAGTTGCGCCCCTTGACTTGGCGGTAGAAATAAAACACAGGGTGCCTAAAAGGCTAAAATATTCCTCTTCCGTTGATCGAATATTCAGGCACATGCACTGCCTGTTTTACTCGTTACCTGTGCTCGTGGAGTAAGGAGTTCAAAGTACTCATCGATAAAAAATCAATTCATACTTAAGCCCTTTTCGCCCAGTGTATATCTAACTGACAATGTAGGTGAGGGATTTTTTAAGTAACTGCTGGATTCAGAAGCGTTGAAATCTGACCCCCTACTTTGCTTGTAAAAGCCATGAATAAGCGACGAGTCTAGCTGTCCACAAACAGATTTAGAGATACTATGTTCTGGATGATGCAGGTCTAAGTGAAAAGTATAAAGCGTGGAGTTTCACTCTTCAACGCGTTGAGCTTCTCGTACAGAATATTGTTAAGAGTAAGAAGTTTTGCGATGTCTTCACCATCCCATACATTGCCTCCCTCGACACTAGGTGGGTGGTTCTGACTTACAAGACTGCGAAGTCTTGCAGGGGAAACTGATTCTGGTGCCTTATAACGCACAAGATTGTCGTCCTGCGGTCTTGTCATAACAGGCTGACTAAATCGCTTTCCGAACTTGAACTGCCTCAGCCAGCCACCCCAGAGTCGCTTCTCTGGATGGTTTACCTCCATGTCTGTACCGTCGTTGGCCCTCTTGCCGAATTTGTAGCTTCTTAGCCATCCATTCCACAATCTTTTCCTCGCTGCAGGCTGCACCTCTGTTAGCAGATCTATCCTCTGGTCTAAGGTCGTATCTGCGATGGATGCTGCAGGACTTACACCGTCATACCTCTTCCCGATTGCAAAACCCTGAATGATACCGCCCAAAAATCGCTTTCTCTTCATCTTCATTGGCTTGACCGTCTGAGTTTCCATCAAATATTGCAGCATGATTTTGAGCTTCTCTACTCTTTTTAAATGAGCGATGTAATCTCTTGACATTCGTAATCGCCATTCACTGACATCACTCAGGTATCGGAACCTCTTAGCCACAGCAAAACCAGCTTTGGTACTGTGTTTGGCCTTGCTAAGATATTCGTCCTCCGTTGAAGACGTTTGACCAGAAAACATCCTTTCCATTGTGCCGTCGTAGCCCCGTCTATCGTCATCATCATGAGGAAGATCATCCTCCCCGAAATGTTTTGATTTCAGGTTAAAGGACTGGTCCGCTTTTAAACCATAACAGTTCTCACATTCGTCGAAATCGTCGCTGCTAATAAGATTGTCGATATCTGCCGGGACCTGTCTATGCTGCTCGACATGCTCGCGTTTTGTTTCCTCGTTGCTAATTAGCACGGCTCTTGACGACCGCTGTGATCTCATTAACGAGTCTCTATGAGGTGATTCCTTAGATGTGGACTCGCGCTGAGAAAGGCCGAAATCTGGCCCGAGTTGCTTGGAAACTGCATCAGCACTTTTCACCTCGATCCCTAATGTTTTGGCTAAATACTCCAGCTCTTTATCAAGCCGCATCATTTCATCAAGTGTTTTAGCTACGGTGTCTGCGTTTTCATAGCCATCGATTTCTCTTTCCGCAATCTTGTTTGAAGACGGAGTGCGAGTGAAGCCTAGGTCCATGCCAGTGTTGTCAAAAGTGTCCTTGAATCTTGAAATGTGAATGCCTGTTTCGGCATGCGTCAGTCCTGGCACGACCAGAGATGAATCGTCTTCTCCGTAAGGATTATCGCCATAGAAAACGGTAGTAGTCGTTTTGCTATCTTCTGCGTCACTTCCGTGGCTTGAGTGCGGGGCTAACATACTGTCGTCTGTAGGATCAAGAATAAAACGAGAAACAGTGACACTTGTTCTTTTTACTTTAATTGGG
>JAWQUT010000311.1:128022-138644 GCA_033807755.1 Ellobium chinense | reverse complement strand
TACTATTTTTAAATGATAGGAGGGTCATGATCACTTCCAGATGTTGGAAGATATCAAATAATATGGGCTTTTAATTTTACCTTCTGTTAGGGACTACAGATCATCATATGAGTAAATTAACCCCACTGTAACACTGGAAAAGGTCTGAAATGGACTTTTAATAATATTCTCAGTGCTGGTAATGGGTTTTTGTGAATGTTTAGCATGTCTTTTGCATATTTTTTTTGCACTGTCACACAGTAATTTGTACCCATATTTATTTGTACCCATACCTTTATTACAGGTTGCCTAGATGTTTTATAAGGACTGTTTGGGCAAGACATGCAACACACCGGCAGCTTCAGAAACTCAGAGTGTGGAAAAAACAACATGAGGTTGTATGAACCTGCTCCACTTAAAGGTAAGGTTTTCGTTTTAATTTATTGAAGTTGATGTCATTTAAATCTCTCAGGCTTGTCAGTGAATGAACCAATGCATGTAATCTTTTACCCAGCAGTGTAGAATGTCCTGACCAAAAGTCTGCAAGTCCATTTTAACATGTTTAAACAACATATTATTTATAAAGGTTGCAGGAGCCTAATTGGTAAAAAAAAATTGGACTATCCGAGAGATACAATATCCAAAAAAAATTGGACCATCCGAGTCGATAGTAGCAGAGTAGAAATAATCATATAACATGAAACCACACCGCAAAAGTGGTGAAATTCAGTTTTTAATTTGTAAAGAAATAATTGTTGCAGGCAGTGTTTCCCAATGGCTTAAGCGGATTTCTTTTGTGCGGGCCTGTGATCTGCAAAAGAAGACCAAATTTTTAGCCCCTTTTCATGTAATTTAAAATTGTGAAAAATCTAACTGAAGGACCCCCACCGTAAACAGTATATAATTTGAGTTAGTCTAGGCCTACTCGGAATGTTCCTGTGGTTCGAGAAGAATTTTTTATTAAATGGCTGAAAGAGGCTTTACAATCTGGCTCCTGCAACCTAAAAACATCCTAGGTACAGTCCCTACACTCTGTCATAATTGGAAATTCTCTCATTATGTGTTTTCTCTTTCTTAACCTTGGCCCCGAACTGTAAATCAATCTCTTGGTACGTGACGGACCTGAAAATACATAATTAGAGAAACGCCACTGAGTTTAATTTTTTTCTAAGCTAAAATGCCCATGTCATTACCACAATACACAACAGCAGCTTCACAACAACAACCACACCACCACATAGACGAGTCTATACCATTTGCAGCGGCGATCACAGTCGACAAAGCAAATCCAAGAAGAATCGCCAGAGGGCGTAAGTTGCCACTCTTTGTGACATTGAGCTTGGCACAGATCGTCATGGCTGAGACCTCTGGACGGTCCATTTAGATCTACAAAAAGTTAAAGATACAAGATCAAATAATAAACAGAAAACCAGATTCCGCAATATCCAAAAGTGTGCTTAGATTAAGAACCGGGCATGTTTGGGGTAAATTGAGATAAAGGAAGAAACGACTCTTTGGAAGAGTCTCTAAATCATTCTCAGTGTAGAGCGGTGGAAAGGTAGGGAGGGCGCAGACGAGGCGGGGTGACTTCCTCCACGTGCTAGTGAAAATACATAATTAGAGAAACGCCACTGACTTTATTTTTTTTTTCTAAGCTAAAACGCCCATGTCATTACCACAATACACGACAGTAGCAGTAGGCGATCCCATACAGGCCGAAAAAAGTGCAATTCTTGGTGAGGCGAAGAAAGGAATTGGCTCTCTTGACAACAGTTTGCTGAACCTTCAAACGATATTCACTAGAAAAGGACGTCGCCCTCGCTGGGGCTATCGATTTTGAAGTTTATATGCTTACTACTCCCTTCTTCGTCTCGTTGTTCGGCACAGTAAGGGACACTACTCCAGAAATTCCCCGGCAATGGTTCAAATAGTTCAACTCAGTCATTTCTCACCGTCCCACACTCAGAATTTGCCGAAAGATACACTTTCTTCTCTAACTTTGTCCATAACCTTAACCCAAACTCACCTTAAGAGAGTCCCAGAAATTGTGTCCCATATGACCAACCTAACCCTCCCTGTCTGTCTACACAAAGAACAGAATAAGACCTTCCTGCGGCATAATTAACCATAGCATTTGCGTTCTTTCTTTTTCCACAGAAATGTTCTTCTTACTTCAGAATGCGCAAAGAAGGTGTGGGGTCAAATTTCTGTGATTTTTTTTTTGTTTTTAAATCTAAAGGCTACTTTCCAAAAATTTGATGTTATGAGCAGAAACCTACAAACATGTCATAGCCCGTTTACGAAACAAATAACTCATTTGCGGAACAAATTGCTGCTTGTCGATCAAGATTTTCTCACTGACGGTTTGAATAAGACGCTGCAAATCTTGTTAAAAATCAAATGCGAGTAACATTCTCTTTCTGACAGCTAATGTCTCTAACCATTTGTCACCATTGTGAATCGAAAACAAGGATTTTTTTTAGAAGAACCTATGGAGGAAGGGGAAGGGGAGGCGAGGAGGGATGAGGCGGAGTTTCTAAAGGTTCGTGACGTCATAATAATATCAGAATCGTATTATGTTTCACTGGATAGTTACGCATGGTTTGGCAACTAAGACACAGTTTGTTTGTAGATGACAATGGGTTTAGTGGTGGTGAAGTTTGGTGGTTCTGACAGTACGACTGAAATCATGGATAACACATTAGGATGTAAATTGCTCTATTTCCAGTTCCAGTTTTAAAGATTAAAGTGCTAAACCCAAGAACCTAATATGACTATAAGAAAAAAAAAAGGTAGGCTAAATTCCACGAAATCTTGATCAGTGTTCTAAGATGAAAGATTATAATAATTATTATTGCTTCGCTGTCATGTTGAGTCCATTAAAAAACAACAACACAAAACATTGAGCTGCTTTTATAAAAGACCACTTGTTGCACACAGTATTCAGCTCATGTTTCTACTGATATTTTTTATGCTTTTTTTCCCTACAAATACTCTTACATCAAAGAAATAATTCCTCTCAAAGGAAAGCTACTCAACGACGGAATCTCTTACCACTGCAAAAATTACATTTGTGCGGCAGTGCTGAATGCACGTTTAGTAGCGTTCAACATACAGAGTTACTGTGGTTCTATCGATGGTAAATAAATGCCATCGTTAGTGCGCAAGTTCTCACATTATCTCTTAATTTTTTTACGCGCAATGTTAAACAAAAAAAAAATGTTCTGTTGTTGTTGTTTTTTTATGCTTTTAAATTTTAATCCTGTTTTTTTAAAATCAAATTTCAAACTGTTGTGCGTTTTCTCGGAACAAAATTAAAAAAAAAAAAAAAGCACCAGTTCTAAAACGTACCTACACAGGATCTTCACTGATGCTTCCTCCCTCGTTCGTCAGCGAGATTGCAAGACAGTCTCAGTGTCTCCGGCAGCGGTTTTTATATTGACCGGAGTTCCGTACCGGTTGAGATGGCCGCTGGTCCCAGCAGACTACACCACGCCTACGCATTCCATCCAACTTCACCCAGTTTGAAAATTGGTATTAGATTCGCAGTCTATAGCTAGGTCTACGTTAGTGTTTCAGTTCCTGTTGTTAGGGTTTGTCCGGTAGAGAGGTAGAGGAAGAGATGTTTGCTGACACAAAGAGGTGTTTGCTCACATTTTGTACTATAAGCACGGGGAGGGAGAGGGGTTGAAATGATGGAAAAATCTGAGACGTATCGTCAATTAAAAAGGGAAAAAAAGCCAAGCCAATTTCTTAAGTAAGAGTTTCTTAAACGTTTACTACATGTATAAAATTCTCAAATATTTAATTAATTTAATACAAGTGCATCCAACAACAACAACAACAAAAAAAAAACAACAAAAAAAATTTACATCAGAATTAGTTGAGAAATTCACATCTGATTCAGTTTCGTAGGTCTATCATTCAATATGATCGTAACACCTGGAAAACTCATGATAAGCCCAGCCCATGCCTACGTCTGCCATTTATGAACGAATGAACTACAGTAGTTTTTATAGGTCTATTGCCATTAAAAAGAATTGTATTGATGAAGAATTCTTGGATAATCCAGTATCATCAAAGATACTTTGGAATATTCGTTTGTCTTAAAATTAAAGTAGGATTGGCCAGAGTTATAATATTATAACAATGAAATCATATGATTATCTTGTGTTTGTGCGGCTGCTTGCACTGTGGGAGGCAAGGCGAATCGAAATTCAATTACATGTAATTACCTGTACATTCAAAGCTGACGAGGGAGGAAGCATCAGTTAAGATCCTGTGTTTACCCTCCACGGCTAATCAGGTCATCATGTCACGAATCAAGTCGTATGAGACATTATAACTGTGCGGCTCCTACGAAGGTACATGTACTTCCAATACTAGAAATTTTATAAAGAAACCCAGATCCAACGCACAAACAACATCTATATTAATAAACGCTTCTGCCAAATTTGTGTCACAGATTTCTTGAGAACTACGTGACGTAAAAACATGCGGTTTTCACATAAATTCGTAGGGAAATACACAAAAGGTAACTATACACATCGGTCCTCTTTACTTTTTGTACCCTTTTAAAAAAAACAGAATGTGTATAGCAACGAAATACAATCTCCTCTGACATAAAAACAATGCCCGATCGCCTTGACATCACACGGACCCTCACCTCCTGGTGCACAACCATAAACATCTGGCAACTTCTAGCCCTGCCTAGGCTATTCAACGAAAACTGCGTACAAGAGAGGATGATCAAAATTATTACACTCTGCATGGATTAGACTAGAAGGTTTTTTATCTTTTCTTATTTTGCTGAAGGACTCCACAAACAAGCTGTCAATTCCACACCCTACAACTCACACACCACTCTCCAGATAATATCTACCACAGTAGTACAGAGAATGAAGGCTTACTGTTCTGCACCATGCTTTTGGCTTTCTTCTCAGTGAGCCCTGGATACTTTAATGACGTTTTACAACCAACAGTTTGGAGAGATAGGGAAGGACGGTGAGACAGGATCAAGTACACAGGATAAGGAAAATTATCGAGAGTTCCAACTTACACGTCATCAACCGGATTTTATTTGTTTTCTGATTTCATTTTTTTCCTTTGCGAAATTCACTGGATCGATCAAAATCACCTCATCAGACTGTATGCCACAGTGACAATGGCAACTGACAGTGACAATTATATTTATTTGCAGTCCTTTTAAAAGGAATGTGCATAATCTGGAGCATTACAATGTTAAGATTACTTTTAGTATTATAATATAAGGATAAGAAACATACATAATCCCCGCGCATCGTTACAGCTCTCACGCAAACAATTTCATTATATTATAAGATATAAATAGTGCTAATTTTCTAATTACTATATAATTTGTGCTTTCAAAGAGTTTTCTTGTCTTAAAAAAAATTGGACAGTTACAATGGTATGGTTTTTAAATGTGTTTCCGTTTGTCTGTTAGAAAAGGGCAAATAAATGGGTAGTGGAATTCATGGGCGAACTTGATTTCGCCGTAAATGAGTGAGCATTTGTCATTGTTTAACAAAGAAAAGGGGTTAGGGAAAGGGTTGAATTACGGCGAAATCGAGCACACTGGAATTCATCACCCACATCGCCACAGCATGGACTACACTCTCTCTCTCTTCAGAAGCAAGCGACTTTCAACTTCCCGTTTCAACAGGTGAAAGATGGCGGTCACAATGTTACCATCTGAAAATTAAATTAGTCTAATTTATGCACTAACAAATAGTATGGTGTGACAAATATTTTGAGATTTGTTGTGAGACAAGTTGGGAATGAGATAAGGGCTTCTTTCTTCTTCTTCTTCTTCTTCTTCTTCTTCTTCTTCTTCTTCTTCTTCTTCTTCTTCCTCTTCTTCTTCATAATCATCATCATCATCATCATCATCATCATCTTCATCAACATTTAAAATTGAGAAAAATTAAAAGCTCAACCTTAATTCAAGGAATTCATTAAAAATCTAGTTAAGAAATAAGACCGAAAATTACTTCTGAACATTTCGGCTCTAAGGTCTTTATCAATAGAATGAAACAAGAATTATAACTTTCGCAATAAAAGCAACCACATAAAGAAGAAAAAGAAAAGACAAACATGGAAGAGTGAGCCAAAAGTCAGTTATTGATCGATTAAGTGGGGCGGTCTTAGAAAAGCGGGTAAAGACAATAAAAATTGAACCTGGATCACGGGATAAGACAGTTGGTAGAGGAGTAAAATTAAGGTAAGAAGAAAAGAGTTGTGTTTTGAAAGAGTACAGGGAGTATGAGGGGTTCCCCCCAAAAAAAAAATCTGAGCTACAAGCAGTCAATAATATTAATAAATATATTTATAGGTGTTCCGTGTTTTGTATGTGCAGAAACATATTTTGACGGCATATTGCATCATCATCATCAACATCATCATCATCATCATCATCATCATCATCATCATCATAAATCTCTTCTTCTTCTTCATCTTCTTCTTCCTCTTCCTCTTATTCTTCATCATTATCATCATCAACATCATCATCATCATCATCATCAATCTCGTCTTCTTCTTCTTCTCCTTCATCATCATCATCATCCTCATTATCATCATCATCATCACCATCATCTTCATCATCATCATCAATCTCTTCTTCTTCTTCTTCTTCTTCTTTCTTCTTCTTCTTCTTCTTCTTCTTCTTCTTCTTCTTCTCCTTCTTCTTCTTCTTCTTCTTCTTCTTCTTCTTCTTCTTCTTATTCTGCGTTCTTCGTGTCAGATCTGTTATATCAGGACGCAGTAGTCTATATATAATATAAAAGATGCTGCCCTCTGCCGTTCCATGCAGCGTAACTGTAGTGACGAGATCGGGCCAATGAATTTCTCATGTTGGACGTACTTGGAAAATGGTCCGATCCGAGCGTATCCCTGCTTGGTGCATTGCCGTAGGTAGGTGTCTATTGCGTTAGGATACAAGGAGATGTTCTGTTCCAAGAACATCATCCTGGGCTGCTTTGCTCCTTATCCTCATTTTCCTTGTTACTGGTCTTCAGTTTGAACTTTTCCCTTTCTCCTAAACTCCCGCAGCTCTGTTCGTTCTTTATTTATATTCTTTCCTAGTTTCTTACTTTCGTCCTTCCTCCTACCTCCCTCCCTTTCTTTACCTCGGTGTCCATCTAGTTCTTTATGCTCTGTCTTCGGGGCTGATTTCTTTTCCTTCGTTTCTTCCATTCCAAATAAGATAAAGCACGCTGAAATCCACTTCTAAAGTGAAGATTTTTAGATTCACCTGTCTCAAAACTCATGCATATTAAATACTGTATATGAGAGTTTGCGCATCAACGATGGTATCTCTTGCCATCGTAAGAATTTCATGAGTGCATCGATGCTGACTGCACCTTTGGTAGCGCTCAATATGCGGAGTAATTATAGACTAATTCTTATGATGGTAAAAGATCCCATCTTTGATGCCCAAGTTCCCAGTTGTTAAACAAAGGTGGCGAATCACAACTTTCAATAGCGTTGGTGCAAGTATCCGGGAAGAGATTACTTTGGAAATAACCGTTGAAACCTTCAATTCTTACAAAGACTTTATGCAAACGGAGGGGTGCCGAGGAATGCCTAGGCCTAGACATGATTAACATACCTGGGAGATGGAGGCCAGGAAGTGTAAAACCAAAAGAAAATAAAAATAAAAGCAGGGAAGATACCTCTAGCCTCTATCCGTCTCGTCTCCTCTCCTCCTCCCCCAGTTCCCGTAAAAAAAAATAAAAATCCTCGATTCCCCAAAGTTAAATTGCTTGGACGCGTCAACCACATTTCAAAATAATGTGCTTGTAATATAACCTTGTCGAGGTAGATTAAACTTTGTGTGAGACGTGTGTATATTTCGTGTTTTGTATGTGCAGACAACATATTTTGACGGCATGTTGTATGTTATATTAATAATCCTCTGTCAGTCTCTGGGTGTTCTGTCATGTAGATAAAACTTCAGTTAACGCATGAATTCAGAAGCGTACCTTTAAGAAAGAGAATGGAGACGGCGCGTAGGAACTGGGGAGGAAATATTGAAGTGAAGGATGGCGAAGGGAAGAACAGTTATAGCAGAGATGTAGCGTCCATGTAATCTATGAATCTAAGATTACTAACATGTTATTGATATGTCTAATACAATTTAATTAAATTTAAATATTTTCTAAAATATTCAAACAGCTCCTCTGTACTATTTCATCCATAAACGATTTACAAACATTGGCAATACAATTTTGTCAATGGTAGTAAATTTTCTTCACCGATAATTTAAGAACCTATACACTGTCTTACAGATTTCAACGCTCCCATATCCTCAGTGCAATGCATCCAAAAGCAAAGTAAATAGAGAAATTTAGGAAACAAAAAAGTGGCCAATGGTCTGGGAGAAAAAAATTTGCTTACCCACTGTTCTGAGGGTGTTTTGTTGATTCTTTTCACGCAAAAGCCTTTCCGTGCACGATTTCCCGAGGTTTTTTTTTTGTTGTTCCGACGAAAGATCGGTGGTCTAGACCATACCGGGTTGCCAGAATTTGGCTCTTTTGGAGCTAAATACCAAGTTTTTGACTTTTTAAAACTACTGACCCCACTCCCCCCACCCCACCCCACCTAAAGGGATATAAATGGTAGATTACCAAAGAAAACTCTTCCTCGCTACGCCCATGAGTTATAATGGGAAGCCTTTACATTAAGCCTGGTTAAGGCAAGGGAGGAACCTACGCGTAACCAGGTTACAAGGCATACAGTATTATTCATTATTCATTATTATTAAAGGGAAGCCAGACTGATAATTTTTTGGGAAGCTGTTACACATTATCTAGCGAAGTGTGTCACCAGGGATTTTAACAAATTACTGTGAAAGTTCAATTTTGAAAGAAAATGTCGAAAAATAACCAACACTAAAAAAATAAAATTCTTGTCCCCGTCGGGAATCGAACCCAGGGTCTCTCAGCTTGAAAGTCTTAAAGGGCTAGTACTACACCACAGGGACGTCAACTTCACAGTAGGTAAACACTTAAATACCTACTGCCTGAATACGTTCCCTAACTTTAACTAGTTTAACGTGTGAGCCTAGTGTTCACCCCTGACCCTGATACACTTCCCAACTGCTCACGTAAAGTTCACTATGATCGGGTGAGATGAAGTCACGGGGATGACAAAGCTTCGTCACTGAATACAGGGCCATCCTTCCACCCTTTCAAAATAAAAAAAAATAAAATGAAGCAGCCTTCCTGAACCTTACTCTGTGGATGGAGTCTATTGCGTCCCTCATGTGAACGAAGTTTTCGGCAAAACGACGACTGAAGACACGTTTAAAATGACCACTACAATGAGGTATTTTCAGACGGGTCAGTCACACCACGTGATCTAGAGATTGCTAGGATATTTTGGTAAGTGACGAGTAATCATACATAAGCAGAGCATGTAAACAAACCAACGTGTGAGCAAGATTTCCTAGGTCACGTGATGGAAGTGAAAATACAGTACCTAATTCATTGCCGTCTACTTAACGAAGTGGAAAGGAAAACAAAATTCCCGCTGTAAGAATACCTGTTTTCGATTTTGATTTTGAGTCCGTGTTAGCGAGGAGAGGAATCCGCAACATTAAATTTTAATGTGAATTTTGCATTCATCTCTGCAGGCCACCTTTCAAGTTCCGCCCGGGGCATTTTGGCCCTGTAGGGTCAGGAACCTAAAAGAAATATCCTGACTGGTGCTTAAGGCCTTGTGAAGTGAAGGAAGCCTACATTTGCTTTACGTATAGGGCACTATGTATATAGAAATTCGCAGATTCGAGCTCGCAAATTCGTAGAACCTGAATCCGATTCTGAATCTTGAATTTTGCATTTCGGTCACGGGAACAGACAATGAAATGTAAGGAACTGTGACCTCGATTTGAGTTTGTTCGAAAACGCCATTAAAAACTCTAGGCTCGTCACTACGTCACTAGGCGATGTCTCCTTCCTTTCCGCATTCTGAGAATATCATCAGGTGTCTGCGCCCTCATGGCACATTCAGGCCAATATTCAGAGTGGTGGAAAGAAGAAAAAATGGTGGAGTTGCTGTAAACAGACAGCTTGGCCCCCTCTCTTGGCCGTCTGTTTCGTTTAGGATAATAGTTGACTTCAGATCTTGAGACCATTTGCCAGCGACTGGGCAAGTTCATTAAAAAAGTTAGTTCATATCAAGTTCAGTTCACGAAGGAGAAATAAGCCCTAGGGCCAAATTTAGCTCAGTTCTGTGAAAACTGAATAGTTTTCAGATCAGAACAGTTCCTCTGGTTTTTGAAACTGGCACTCGATTTTCGAGGAGGAAGTGAACTGAACTGAAATTTATGTAGAAAATTAAAGTTCAGATCAAGCACCAAAATTACATACAGTTCAGATGCAGATCAGTTCGTCCAAAATAGCTATTAAACTCAGATCTAGTTCACGAGAACTGAACTTAAATTCACAAACTGCGTTCATGTTGTGATCTTAGTTCTGCCCAACTCTGCCGTTTGCTATATCATTTAGACGACGTTGTAAATCCCCCTCCTTTCTCAAAATTATTTTCTTGGAATGGTTTATAGCAGGTTACTTGTCCTGTGGTCAGGGAAGCCCTTAATCTCGCACAACATCGAGGGGGGTGGG
>JAWQUT010000311.1:117159-127551 GCA_033807755.1 Ellobium chinense | reverse complement strand
CAGCAGCAGCAGCAGCAGCAGCAGCAACAGCAGCAGCAGCAGCAGCAGTAGCAGCAGCAACAATAATAACACCAGCAGCAGTAGCAGTTGCGACTGCAGTCGCAGCAACAATAACAACAAAACGAAACTCTAGTTGCACAAACAAAACAAACAAACAAACAAACAAACAAACAAACAAACAAACAAACAGGAAGACACATGTTGTCATAGTGGACAGAAACGGTGATAGATTGACAGGGATGGGCGGCATTCACAAACTGTTACACTACCTGTCAAGTTAGAGTAGAAGAAAGCATGCCAGTTTTATACAACGACAGACGGTTCCTAGAATCGGTGTCGGGTTAACCCAACATCAAAAGCAGAATTTATTGCTACAGACCCCGCAATTTCCCCCACACACAATAAATGCTTGCAAGCTCTCAAGTGAGAAATGGAGAATCCTAGTCCAGATTTCTTATTTACCGATATATTCCGATATATTCCTTGTTGAGATAAATTTGTGACCGCACTACAGAAGGCGAGCGTCAGCAATCACCCTCTCTTCCTCCCCCCCTTCCCACCCCTTTGATAAAAATAGTAATACTTTGACTGACTTAAAGATAAGACTCGAACGCCAAATTTATTGATGTTATTAATTGGTTATTTTTATATTAATTATGATATTTTCTCACTCACTCTCTTTCTCTCTCCCATAATTATTCACTCTCTCTCTCGCTCTCTCTCTCTCTCTCTCTCTCTCTCTCTCTCTCTCTCTCTCTCTCTCGCTCTTTCTGTCTCTCTGGACTGTAATAGAAGGACCCCGCACCTTTCTTCTCCCCAAGGCCCGGTGAACTCTAAATCTGTTCCCCTTACTACAGGTGCCACAACAACTTAATCCAGTCCAAGGTATAATTTGATTTAATGCTCCAGCAAAGCTGGGCCACAAAAACTAATGCGGGCCTGGGACACAGTGTTTAAAGGAGCCCTGAATTGTAGACAACCATAAATTACATGTGTTTACATGCATAATAAAGTACTTCATTTTTTAAAAATTATTTGCTATGCAGCTAGTTTATGTGCAGAATATCTGATACTCCAGTAATACGCTCGTAGTATTACATACACATGTGAGTGTCAAGTTTAGATGAGATGTCAAAGGAACCAAAAACTACAATTTAATGACCCCTAGAAAATCGGGGTCACAAATTACCGTAGATTTCCGCGTTTTTGAGGCTTTGTTGTAATTTTGCAAATTTTCGCAAATTTAGACACTTTCCGCAATTTTGGTGCAAATTTAGCCGATTCTGGCCAAACATACAATTTTTGTGGCCGGTCGCAAATTTGCGTCAACAGGAACACAGATAATGTGTTTAGTTTCTACAACTTTGCAACAATGCCGTGGTAAAAAATTACGAAACTATTTTGGTCAAATTTTGCAAAGTTTGGGGCAAATTTTAACACATTTTGCATGAAATTTTGCATCTCTTGGTGCAAATTTTGAGAGTTTGAAATGCAATATCCATAAGGTTTATCATGGGCCACCACTGGTTGATGATACTAAAAATGTCTCTTTGACGCAAAAGTTGATGTTCAATGCCCAGTAACGTGAAACTATAAATTTTGAGCCCATGATGCTCCGTACTTTCATTTTTTAATGCTTTTCAGTTTAGAAAATGAGCTTTCTCCACGACAGTTGGCATGAGTGACAAACATAAGTGCAAGGTATTTTCTTCACCTCGAAAACAGGACGAAGAAATTGTCAGTTACCAAAAGGTACAGCAGTAACTCTCTATGGTCGTTTTCGTCGTCAATATGAGGAACAAAATATGCTTTCAACAGTTCAGAGAACCAATTCTTCACCAAAACTTTCTTCCAGAGCCTATTGAAACAGATAAAGATTTGATGATTTTTACATAGTCTTTTCAAGTATTAACGAATGTAACTTACTAAGGAATCTAAACACACCATTTACCTTCTGATAGGCAAGCAGAATGGAAACGGTTCAAAATGACAGAAAAAAAATGTTCGCATTTTAAATTTCTGAGAGGGCGTTTGAAAATCAACAAGAATATTGTAGCCACTAAAATCGTCTCATATGCGATTTTGCTTGGAACCCTCGGCCATATTTTTGTGTGTGAATGTGTTTACCGTCGTGAAAATGTCGGTAAACATGAAATCTGGCCTAAGATTCCCCCTTTTACCAGACAGCTTGCAAACATTTAGTGCGGCCGTGCGGATTCCCTCAAAATGAGGGGCTCGTAGCATTGACTTGCTACATTTTGTTACTAGGTTAATGCGGCCCTGTGGCAAAGATGATTTCTTCAACAAGAAAACACACAGAAAATGAAAACTTCAGATTTGGTTAGATACTTGAAAGACTGGATGTGATCAAAAACGTCGTCGAGAACGCAGAAATCGCACGGTGGTTTCAGCACCAGTTTAGTCACAACTACTTTATTTTTGTGGTAAAAAATTTAATGGGCTTCTAGGCTTGGGATTCTGTCTCATTTATTTCCTTTTCTGCCCGTCGGCTGATACGGTATCGATACCCAAAGTATCACTGACGAGAAAAAATTGTGAACTGAACTTTTGCCGATTTGTGACGTAAATAAAGAGAGTTCGCAAGACGCCTATAAAATATTTGCTCACTTGTTTCGTGAAAAAATGGTCACAGATTACCTTGATATCGATACTATTATAAACATACACTTCTCTTCAAAACCTTGCTGTGAGTTTAATCAAACTCTGCTTACTTGTGTGTGTGTGTGTGTGTGTGTGTGTGTCTTGGGAAGTGTTAAGGAATTGGTTTCTAGGGCTCAAGATTTAATTCCAGACGTGCTCTCCTGAACATCGCATGACATAATATATCAGTTTTCTCTTCAAATGTTTGCTTCTCACACCATCTCGCACCATCTGCAAGTGTACGGTAAATTTTGCCCTGACTTTATAACAGGTCTCCTTTGGTTAAGCATTAAATTACAGCAGACTAGCGCATGTCATTAAATACAGGAACAAGAACCAGCTGTGGGTGAGATCAGTTCTTAGTTTTGTTGCTTTTATAGCTGCTGCCTGTGATTTTGTCTTTGAAATTGAAACTCAGGTTTATATGAATTTGGCCAACAAGACTTGCTAACTGGGTTACTTCCTCAAGATGTTCTCCATCTAGAGTAAACATGTTTTTCGCTTGCTTGGAAGTCTCCGAATAGAGCAGCTGCCTCTAGAGGTCTGTAGGTGTAAATACCCCAAAATAGCCACCCAACTGGTCAGTTCCAAACACTGTAGGCTGCTGTGCCATATGAACTTAGTACATGTAGTAATAGTGATAGTAATGCGGTTTATAAGTCTTGTATCCAGGCTGATGTCTGCACAATGCGACTTCACACTAGCATTACCCCAGCGGGTCAGGTCACTCTAAGACTTTCTAAACTCCCTGGGGAGTATACAGTGCCACTGCCACTTCCAGGAGCTGATCCCTAGCATTCTGACAATATCTTTCACTGCCTATAGTCAGGTGCCCATTTTACAGACATGTGGACTAAGGAAAATATGAATGAAATGCTTTCTCAAAGCATTTACAACACGATAGTCGTCGGGAATCGAACCAACGACCTTTAGATCTTGAGTCCAACGCCGCAACCATTGGGTCACGCTGTTTCACTATGAACATGAACAATCAAAGTTTTTACTTCGCCTACGTCTCAGAAAAGCGCTGCATGTGTTAATCAGTCCAACTTGCTCAACCTGATTCCCACTTTTCGCACAATCTTCAGTTCATTCCAGTTCAGTGGTCATAGCCCAGATCACGAAAACATCGCATTATTCCCAAAAAGAGGGAGTTAGTTGACTTACGTTCTCTCTTCGGATCTATTTTCTTATAGTCCAGATGCCAACAGACATACCAGGTCCTGGAGGTAGGGTACCACTAATTTATTTTGCTGTTTTTAGTCAACAAAGATCCTCATCAACAATCCGTTTGGTTCCATTCTCTCTCCACTGAGCATTTCTTTGGACGCCATAATGTATGTGCCATCTGATTAGGTATAGTCATTAATATAAACGAGAAGTATTAGTATCGTTTGATATCACAACTGCACAATCGAATCTTCATTCGATTTGTGCAAATAACAAACAAGCACAATAACGTTGCCATTGCACTCATAAAATTTTAGTTTGTATTATTATATTTGTATGTGTGAACTTGCCATCGATACATTTTTTCTGTGGTATCGATATACGAACACGTCTTGAAGGCACTTTCGGCCAACATAACATGGTTCCCTCGGGATAAGATTTCAAACTTATTGTCTCATGTCATAAGCTTTCAGAAAAAAAAATTGATCAATGACAGGTCGATAACTGTCACATTAATAAGATCATTCCATAATAATGGTAAAGCAAAATGCCATAATAAAATCCAGGTATGAATTGTCAGAGATTGTATGATCCGTCTAAAGAAACAACTGTAAATGTCAATCTGCAAGAATTTTTAGGACATAAAAATAATGCAAGCCTGTTTTTTAAATTATACAGAGTATAAAATTAATAAATACTACATAAATGTTGTCGTGCCACTCTAGGATCAATACTAGAGCATTCATTCAACAGAAAATGCATACTGCCATTTCCCAAAGTGTCTTTTCTTCAGGAGTTCTGTCAGATGAAGTAATTTCACATCACTAACGCTCATTTTTTTCCTGTTCATTCATACTTACGTGTTCAATACTATTCCTCGTTGGCACTCTCATTTTTCCGTCTTCCCACTCAACCAGTCCACCTCCTTCAGCATGTCGCTCATCCTGGTTTTCCACTGACACCACTTTAAGAATTTTAATGAAACCTACTTTATTTTTTAATTGTTGGCTTTTTGTTCACAATAAAATACATTTTTTACACCCAAAGAGCCATTCTAGGCGAAAATTCGGTTATAGACTATATGTATTTCACCGTGATTTTTATTGAATTCTTCATGTAGATCTACATTTATAAAATTCTGAAACATATTATTATTTAATTTATTCCCTATTTTACCATTATCTACCCATTTTGCATTCGCTAAAGCGTTTTAATGATTAAGAAAAACAATCTAGGCAGCATAAAGTAATATGTCTTTCATTATTATTTTCGTTGCTATGTGATCTTAACGTTCTACTAACTTCACCTTCTTCCTCTAGCACATCTTCACTCAGCTATACGACAAAGTGTAATCGGGTGGAAAGGCAAATACAGTATAGCATTCTTTCTCTTAAATTTAAGGGGGAGGAAGGTGAGCTTAGTCTGATAATTTTTCAGATGTTACATATTATTTTAAGGAAGTGTGTCACGAGGGATTTTATTAATTTACTGTGAATGATCAATTTTGAGAAGAAGGGCCGAAAATACCTACGCTAGAAAATGTCTGTCCCTACCGGGGCTCGAACCAGGGTCTCTCGGCTTGCAAGTCTGAACGTGTTACCACTACACCACAGGGACGCTAATGTCACAGCAATTTAATCCTTAAATACCTACTGCCTGAATCGGCCCCTAACTTCCACGTGCGAACCTAGTGTTCACCCGTGACCCTAACACACTTCCCGACTGCTCACACTGACAAAGGATACAAAGGACTTTGACAAAAAGAGGCAAGAAGAGGATTGCAAATTAGCACATCACTGGAGTCTGAGATCATAATAAGTCAGTAATCATTTCACCAGCTGCTTGATGGGAGCAAAGACTTCAGAGGAATAAGACAGGACACTGGGCCTGAAAAGCAACCATATTACAAGTGTACCTCCTAGCTCCTCCCTCCTCCCACAGAGTCTTGTTTACAAAGACGTCTAGGCTCTGACTCAAAGCAGAAACTTTGATCTGTTATTCACCTGGTTTCCAAAAGAAGCAGAAAGATTAGACACAAGCTTTAAAATACACTGGGATTTGTCTACACAATCATTTACATTATAATGTTTAGAGCGGTAATGGAAATGCTTTTGACAGCTATGTGATGTCGGTACTGGGACCAGGTATCGACCAGGTATATTGAAAGGTTATTCTACGAGATGTTGTGCAAACATTTTTACTAAATCTGACTGTTCACCCTAGGAGACACCATGTCTGTACTGTAGGTCACACATACCGCAGTGAATAAACCTTAAACCTTTATATTTCGAACTTAGGAAAGGCTGTAGTTATACACATATTCTGCAACGTAGTTAGCATGTCTTTTACATTTTGCATGTTTTTTTCTGTGTGTTTTCTTCTATACTGGTTTAGATCTGTAAACCATATGATTTTCGTCAACCAAAAAGCTTAAAAGTAAGAAAACAAAATCCAGTGATATTTACATTGATGTTATGGCGACCTATCTTGATCTTAGTTACCGTACGTTCGTTGATTTATGCCTTGCCAGAGTCTCTCTCTCTCTCTCTCTGTCTCTTTCTCTGTCTCCAATACACACACACACACACACACACACACACACACACACACACACACACACACACATACACACACACACTACACACACACACATACACATACACACACATACACACTATCTGTCTGTCTGTCTGTCTGTCTGTCTGTCTGTCTGTCTGTCTGTCTGGCTAACCTCTCTGTAGTCTCTGTATGAATATATGTCATCTGTGCTGACGTAGATGGAGTCAGACTTGTTTAGACCCTCGACTCCTTGGATGATGCGTGATTTTTCCATTTCTGTTGTTGCATCAGGTACAGACTGACTGGTGAAAATAAACAATAGGGCTTGATGACCCTGAACCCTCATGTACTGGGAAAACTCCATTGTCATCGTATGCTCTGGTCAGGTCAATATTTAAATTTATTAACGGCAGTCTCGAACCCAGGAACACTCCCATATCTTATGCTTGGGATAGACTCAGGACTTCGAGCGAGTTCTTTGGGTTCTGTTATGGTTTCTCGCTCAAATACTCAGTGAGGAAAGACGCAAACCGAAGTCCCTTCCTGAGGTTTTTTGTTGTTGTTTTTTCCAGGTTCGAGCTGGACTGTCCCGCTAAACTGACTGCCACTAGTATAACGAAAGATAACTCTCCGTTTTTGGCCTTTACCCTCAGTGCATACCATTGAGACCACGCGAACTGTAGGAGAAAAGCAAGTTATAATTACGGACCGTGGTATAGAGATCCTGCATTTTTATAGATACACATGCTGCCCTGGGGCACACACCATTTCACCTGCGCTCTGTTAAGCCAGGTAATCCATTATGAATATTTTTTTTGGCTTGGACAGGTCGTTGACATATTGTTGATGTTTCTTCGTCATCCCTCATGCGGGAAAGAGCTCAACCTGCGCTCGTTTTAAACTCGCTTTATAATCATGCTAAAGACTGGATTAGGATAATTGCATGTTCTAGGTTCCCATAAGCGCCCACACGCACGCACGCACGCACGCACGCACAAACACACACGCACACACACACACACACACACACACACACACACACACACACACACATACACACACACACACACACACACACACATGCACAAACATAACAAAATTCTTTACGTCCACCTGCAGACAATCAAGATATACAGATGCAACACTGATACATTACACAACAGTGTGGAAATTGCTTGCTGTTCTAGTTGAGTGATAAGCTGGGTGACTTAGGAGTGGAAGTATTCTGCAGTGAATGGTTAAGATATCTAATGGTAACAGTGAGGTGGACTGGCCAGGCCATTCAGCGACTCATTGCCTAGGAATTTCTGGAATAGGATCCCTTTGCTTTGCTGAACAAGAGACAAAAGAAGGAGCTAATGCGCATATAAACTTCAAAACTGTTAGGCCCAGTGACGGTAATTTTTTTTCTTCATTATTTGTTGGTGATATCAGTTGGGTAAAGTATTAACAAACTGAAGTTTAGAAAACTAGCTCTCGTTCTTTCCCCTCACTAAGACATGCACCTTCTTTGGCCTATGTGGGATCGCGAGTTCTCAGGCAAGTGGAGAGGTCACTCCGCCCTTTCTGCAGTTCCTTTCTCCCACAGTCTATAGGTTACAAGTCTGTAATTGTACTTTCACTTTTGGTTTCACTATTGGGTCCTACGACTTTGGGGTTATATTTCATCTCCTCTTTTCCCTCTTTTGGCATGCCCTGCTTCCAGTAATAAGGGCTTCAGGGGGGAAATTTTGATATCATTAGAAACTGTGTCCATTTTACTTTATTTTGCTAGGCACTATTTAGCCCTGGGCTGGACCTGCTAAGTCAAGGGTGTACTCAGGCGGAAGAGGTGGGGTTTGGCTTTGACCAGTGAAAAATGTAGGCTCTGTTTACAAATAGCAACCAAGTTCAAAATTTCAATGGGCTTGCTAAGGTTGGGTGAGTCTTAAAGTTTGGGCCACATAATGAGCTTCAATCTGGTATGGGTCTGGGTGAAAGCTAAAACTTTGGGTTCAGAGGGCAGCTCAAAATGTTAAAATAGCCCATAGAGGAAAAAAAGGGTCCAATCCCATTACAAGTCTGTAACCTACAGTAACGATAAACTGTTATTCAATTTTCGTTGTGGTGTTTTCTGCACCTTTTTTTCTATGCCTTGTGTCCACCAATTATGACACGGATACTGCAATACGTAACAGCAAAGACATTTAGTTTCTAATTGACGCCTAATTTTATTACATACACACGACCACGCACGTCCACGCACGCTTGCGGCCAGAACAAGTTAGCCGTCCTGTCTTCTTAGGGAAAAAAGTAAACCGAAAAAAAACAAAAAACATCAAGGAAACGCTCTATGCCTAGTTACATACAGGATTTCAAATTATGAAGCTACCCTCTGTTTTGAATGCATCGCTCATCTTTGAGATGATTCAATTTTCAGATTTTAAGAACTGCAAGGCCATATGGATGGTGCTTTCCAGTTGTTTTTTTTTTTCATTTTTATGGTAACCAGATCCTGGGACATCGCAGCTGTGCGTTGTTGGCACCATATGATCTGAGAGTACAGACGCACATTTAGTTTAGCGCCATTGCTTCTCATCGCTGTTAATTTAATGAAATTTAACATCTCGATACTTACGACGTATGTGTACTTTTGAACCATTTAATCCATACAAACATGTACGTCCCAAAGGCAGCTGTCTGCTGTCGTATCCAACAGACCTCTACATCTTATTGTCTATATAATAAAATATTCCTAGGTACAAGGACGCGATGTGTGCTGAACGGCATAAGACCCTAATTCAAACAAATCTGTGTTCATGCTTTTGAGCTCATGGTGATTTGGGACATCAGCTCAGCGAAAGGATTTGACATTTTTGTAGCCTGAAGAAGGAGGAAGTGACATCCAGAGCTGTGTGTCTAACGAACGACTTCAAATCTTGAAAAAAAATGAAAACAGAGTAAGTCAAATCTGATACCCGCCTCCACACCCAAACTAAATAGTAAGTCATACCCCTACCGTGTCTACTTTTGGCAGCACATGAATCATTGTTTATTTACTTTAAGCAGATTAACATTCCTTAAAGCTAAGCTTAATTTTGAAAAGGGTATCGTGTTCTTCAGTCCCCGCTTGGCAAATGGAGCTGGAACACATTGCAGTTACAGAGAGACAGTGGGGTTGCAAAGTCTCGAGATAAAGCCGGGGCAGTCGACTGCTTAGACTTTAACTTTGTCGACGATAAGCCCACCCACACTTCAGTAACAATAATAATAACAACAACAATAACAATATCAATAACTTTATTCTGCTCAGGTACTTTAAGTACAAATGAGCATACATAAAATGGAAAAAAATATGGCCTATGTACTGTAAATAATTCATAACAATAATTCCTTCACCCACCTATATTCACCTGACACAACTTGCACTGAAGTAAAGATTGGTCATTAAAACAGCCAAGACTGTTGGTGACTTATGCCAAAGTAAAGGAAGAATAGGCCTACTCTTTTTCTCATTAATAAAATTTAAAAAAGGGACACCTAAATTTCATGAAACTACCCCAACAACATAATTTAGTTGGCAATGAAAAATGAAACATGCAAGTCAGGACGCATGTAGGTAACTGATACTTTAAGTTGTAGGCGTCTATAATCGATCTTATGAATTCATTATTTTTTTCTGTAAATTTTGCTTAGGCTTAGGCCTTAAGCTTTGGCCTATTACATAGGGATCAGTGACTGAACTTTGAAATAGTGATAAAAAATAATCCCCAGATAATTCTTTGTGATAATATTTGTTTTCTCAACAGAAAGTTTGAAGCTCTTTCGAGATTGTTTGCCAAAGCTGAGACAACTACGCTACGTAAAATCGCCTTCTGATCACAATGATAAAGGGTGACAGATGACACCCGTTGGAACCAGTGCAGTGAGAAAGAAAAATGTTATTCTTGTGCAGATAGCCTCTGTGTGTGTGTGTGTGTGTGTGTGTGTGTGTGTGTGTGTGCGTGCGTGTGTGTGTGCGTG
>JAWQUT010000311.1:95532-108695 GCA_033807755.1 Ellobium chinense | reverse complement strand
CCTCTCTAGCCTCTCCTTTCCATTCCCTCCCATACCCACCTTCAGTAATCAACCAGCAACCCTTAAAAAAAAACAACCGACAGACGTGTGTATTTATTTAACATTTTAAGGAGTTACCAAATATGCATTTAAAGCATACTCAGAGGTGGATTCAGGAATGTTCTCAGGGAGGGGTGCCTAAGTGAGCGCCAAGGGTGTATGCGCGACCACCGAAGACAGGAGAGTAATCTAGAGGGAGTTCTTGGGAAAGGTTTTAAAATGGAAAAGCAAAAAGAGCAATTTTGAACCATTTCTAGCTGAAATTAGATGAAACTTTGGAGCATGGTTTGTCTGTTTTGAGGGCGATTTTACAGAAAAAAATGAAGACATTCAGCGGCCATTATGAGTAATCTGTTGCGAACGTTGGGAGAAGGGAATGGCGAAAAGGGGAGGGGGTGGGGTTCGGGAAATTTAAACAAAAGTTAGCAAAAGGAGGAATTCCGGGCTATCCCTGATTGGAATTAGGTGAACATTTTATCATGATTTCTTTATTACTAAGATGGTGTATGGAAAACAAAAACAGACATATAGAGTATTCCAAGACCTTTACAATGAAGATGACACCATCCTCTGCGATAGTCAGCCTAAAGAGAAAAATTCAACAAGAATTATTCCGCAGGTACAATGTAATGCATTCACCTGTCAACCTGTCACAGCATCAAACAATTTCAGCAGCTCTATGTTACCGCTCAAAATCTTAGAATTTTACAAAACACACACACACACACACACACACACACACACACACACACACACACACACACACACACACACACATACACACACACGCACACACGCACGCACACAAACACACACACATACAGAGAGAGAGACAGGGTGAGAAAAAGTAAGGCAGTCTAGGGGGCTTTGAATTCCAAAAGCAATTAAAAATACAGTGTAAATAACCAGTCAAATACGAAAATTTTTTTTTCAAGATTCTTCCTTCCACAGCATTAAAAACACTAGCCACCTTCGCTGAAATTACTTGTATGGCAGTGAGATAAGAAAACGGTATGTTATGTTCATTAGCAAAATAAACAGATATCAATTGTCCACGATCCTCTTCTGCATTAGTCCTTCCACTCTCCTTAAGACAACAAAAGAATGAATAAGTAAATACTATATTATTATTTATCCACGAAGAGCAATTCCTCCTTCTCTCTCTCTCTCTCTCTCTCNCTCTCTCTCTCTCTCTCTCTCCCTCCCCTCCTTCCCTTCTCTTGTCTCCTCGTCTTTTGATTTTTTTTTCTTCTCCTGTGACCCTCACCACTTCCTCCTCCCACGCATTTCAAGGGCTGTGGGATGTTAGCTACGGCCGTGAGCTTAGGCATCCTCTCCCCCCACATTGCCCATTCCCTCCCCGCCCCCCTNCCCCCTTCAATCCCTCCATCCCCCCAACCCCCTCTCACCCACCCAGCGCCCTATCATCACAGTTTTACTGCCCTTGACCATTAATATAGGAAGTCTGCTCTTTCCTTAATCACCTCTGACCAATGTCTAACATGCTTTAGGTAATTCATCGCCGAAATTAACCTGGTTGATCCGATACCTGGCCCCCCACCGATCCGTCCGTTTAATCAGAAGGCATAGAAACAACCTGCGGTGTCGCTGACTGATAGCAGCACAAGAGAAGCCGCGTCCCCATTTTCGGGTCCCCCAGGTTTGTTTACAAGCACACGGCAAACGATTTCGACAGCTCTTGAATATTTCACTCTGTTGGCTGAAGAGGCCAGATCAACACCATCTGTAAGCTGGATAATAGCTATTATCGGTGTTTCATGCCTTATAGCTGCCGTTTGGAATAGGCATCGCCTACGTCTTTCGATATTGGTGGAGTGGCCGTGTTTTTAGTAGCTTAAAAATTAGCGAGTTCTAGGGTCTTACATCATATTTGAGACTGGATACCTGCTGTGAGGGATCTACTGACATAAGCTGTGAGTATAAGCGCTAAGTGTTTTATATAAAGGAGAGAGAGAGGGAGAGAGAGAGAGAGAGAGAGAGAGAGAGAGAGAGTGAAAGAGAGAGAGAGAGAATAAGGCACCATAATCAGGAAGACAGGCACATAGAGACTTAGACAGACGGAGATACCAGCAGACAGTCTGATGCAAAGTATACACACTAAGCGAACGCTCTGCACATTACATTGTATCGGAAAGAGAGGGGGAGAGAGAGAGAAAGAGAGAGAGGGGCAGAGAGAGAAATGATGAACAGATGCCATACGCAGGCAGACGGACGCATAAAAAGGCAGGTAGATGGATGGAATGAAGGGTATTGAGAGAGAAAGAGGGAGGGAGGGAGGGAGGGAGGGAGAAAGAGGCTGAGAGAAAAACAGAAAATGAGAGAGAGAGAAAGAGAGAGAGATTGACGTAAGCAGCAAACCTGCAAAATACATGGGCCAAAACATCGATTAGCACTGACTCAAAATAACAATAAAAGAGAGATTGATAAGAGATACTAAACCATGAAACAGCAGCGCCGGCGTCTTTGGTATTGAATAACGTTTTCGGTCACCGTATAGTTCAAGGCTACTCTTCGTAAGGCTGTAGATTACAATTATTATTCCAGACTGTTTAGTTGACAGACATTTCGCCAGTCACTTCACAAAACAATGTTATTTATAAATTATATAAATTTGTAAATTTAATTATTGTAGTTTATAAATTTATAAATCAACTCTATAAAGAATGCATAGACTATCTCTTCATACTCTGCAACACTCAGCATTCAGCCGTTCTATCCTCATATTCTCATTCCAGTCACTAGTCTATCCTCCTACAATATAAATGTAACATGCATGTACCCTCCCATGTCCCTTTTATCTCCCATGCATCCTCAGATGAAGGACACATTCTAGCATGATGGGAATATGCAATCATTTTTGCTTCAGTTAGACTTAAAATATGTTTTTCATGACGATTTTGCGCTATTTGTCGGCAGTGCGTGTACGTTATCAAATTAGGGCCTTCTCGGTTTAAGAGAGTCAGAAAAGAGGCTGTACATGACTGTCCAGTATTGCGAAAAGCAACGTGGATCAGAATTTCCTTGGTAATTCTAGTGACCACTGAGGAGGCAAGCAATGATCTAAAAATGATATGGNGGGGGGGGGGGGGGGAGGGTATATGACCGGGTACCTCCAGAGGACAATGCAATAAGAGAGTCATAATAAAGTCTGTAAAAAGAGTCACAGATGTTGATGTGGCAATGACCCATAAGGCTACAGTTGTGTTGCAACCAATCAAAATGAGGCTTATGTCTCCAGACTAGGAATTGAGATATCAGGCTATGGAGGTGATTTTTGGGCTGGGTCATCGTCGAACTTTTTGTTTGTACTAGACTTTTAATTTTATCGGTGATTATTTAGTAGTTGCAGATAAATGTGAGTGTTTGGGAGGTAGAATGGGTGGTTTATATTGTGGAACAGTGTTTTTCCCTTAACCTACGATTTACTTTACTACGATTTTTTTTTTTTTGCATTGCAATGGGGTGCTCCCTAGCTACTTAGTGAGACTATATCTCAGACCAGAATAATGCTTGCTCAAAACTTTTTGTCACTACTGAAAGTATACAAAGTAAGTCCTTTGCTCAAAACTTTTTATCATTACTGAAAGTATACATATTAAGTTTTCATTTCATACCAATAGCTTCTTGCAGTCAAGAAACGACTTAAGCCTGAATTTGACTGGCTGCAAGACATTTAAGTCAAGGTCCGTTGTTTTAAACTGCAAGTTACGGTAAACACATTATTTTTGTAGTTAATGAAGCATGCTGAACTGTCGGCCATGTAAGCAGCTGTAGTATATTCAGGTGTCAGTGTCGCCCACCAAAACGCTAAATATAAAGTTGGCGTGGGAGCAAAGCGCTAGTGCGGTAGTACGAGAGAGAGAGAGAGAGAGAGAGAGAGAGAGAGAGAGAGAGAGAGAGACAGAGAGACAGAGAGACAGAGAGACAGAGAGAGACAGAGACAGAGAGAGACACAGAGAGAGAGAGCGAGAATTGTCTTGCCATTAAAGTGTGAAAGTGTAGGCCGACGTATGGGCGATTAATGTGAGGGAGTAAATGGGCGGTTGAGTAAGTGAGTGAGTGAGTGAGTGAGTGAGTCAGTCAGTCAGTCAGTCAGTCAGTCAGTCAGTCCGTCAGTCAGTCAGTCAGGCAGTAAGTAATGGAATGAGTAAAGATATGAGTGAGGGAAGAAGGAAGTGATTGTTTAGGATAAACGCTGAAATGCCTTATTAAACGATGCTCCTTTCCCTCCTCACCCCTGTCACCCCCTTCTCCTCCCCTCCCACCCCGCAAAGGATCTCAAGGGGAGGCGAATCTGCAGACATCCTGCAGGAAAGCAAAAACTAGCGATAACACTAAATTTAGAGCACGTAATTAAAGCTAATTTAAGTTCCCTTATGATGCAAGGATTTAATCATGATAGCCAACGGGCTTAGTCATGGTGTGAACTCAGATGTCTGGCTGGGTAGATTAGCTTGATTGACAAACGTAGAGAAGGAGAGCAAACGGGGTGTCCCGTAACCTCTTGAGTTGTGATAGCGTGATAAGACACTGTACTGTCTTTGTCGTCTGCTTGTCACAAAATCCACGTTAAGCTCAGTGGTGTCATCTGAGGTCAAAAACTCCGATGACAACAGTGGTACGTACCCCAACCCCCTCACCCACAACATTTCTTCCAACCCTGAACTGGTAGTATATGCCCGGTTTGACATTTTTGGTATGGTAAGGTCGTTCCCCTTGCCTTCTCCACCTTTCCTTCCCGCCCTGTTTTGTCTGTGTATCAGAGGTTCCCAATCTGTCTTAGCGGCCATGGGATTATCTCAGTAACTTTTTGAGAACCCTCTGTACTACTACGCAACGCATACCTTCTAGGGGTACGCCTACACGTAATCTAGTCTGGATATTCCTGCCATGTCCCTGACTTACTTTAAAAGAAAATATATCATGTCGTATATTTCTGGCGTTTGCCCCCGACTGTTCCAGACTCCATCCGGCCTCTCTTGAGCAGGGACATTCCATGGAACATGTCCAGTAGGTTATTGTTAAAAGAAAGCCTCAGCTTTCATGAGGCTATCACTATCAGTGTTGGCCAACTTTCGTCCAGTTTATTTGGGTTACTTGTTTTAGTCATAGCCAGGGCCGAATAAACCATTGGACGGATTTTGCGTGTTGTTTGTGTGTGTGTGTGCGTGTGTGTATGTGTGTGTGTGTGTGTGTGTGGGGGGGGGCAATTTCCCCAAGGCCTTTGCTCCTTTTTGGAAAGGGGGGGGGTTCTCCCAGGCTGGTTTATTGTTTGGGGCAGGGTTAGGAAAGAACAAAAACACGTAAGTGCATTTCTACACAATGACAATGATACGGAACTACACCAAGAGTGCTTTTTCTTCCCTAACCCTGACTGTAACCCTGCACTTTATCCTAACTCGAGCAAAGCTTTGGAAACTGTCTGTATTTTACCAAGGTACTGTGTCTCTCATGAAGCTATGGATCCCATGCCGTTAATTTTTCCATCACAGAAGAACCACCCGGCATTTGTTGCCCTAAGGCCACGCGCCATGTCTGGGTTTGTAGGTTCGACTCTCGAACTGAGCGGTTTACATTGTGATGTCCTTGAACTTCATTCTCCCCCCCCCCCCCCCCCCCCCCCNCCCCCAGTTTCCCTCTCGACTCAGGTGTGAATGAGTACCTGACTCTCGAGCTGAGAGGGGTGAGGGGGGATAGGGAGGTACAAGGGCACCGTAGTGCAACGACTCTGTTATAAATTTGTTTTGTGATAATGAAGCAATATTATGTGTATTTTGTTACACAGTCATCAGGTATGTATCCGTGTGAACGAAATTAATAACACTGGTACAGCAATATAAAACGTCCTCCTTTCAGGACAAATACAGGTGACTTTCATCTTCCCCGGGTCACATCAAGGAAAAAAAAACCTAGATGAAATCCATTTACATCCATACAAGTCTAACTACAAGTTGTTGAGAAGATTGCCCTCCCTACCATATGGGAGCAGTCGGGAAGTGTATTAGGGTCACGGGTGAACACTAGGTTAGGGACCGATTCAGGCAGTAGGTATTTAAGAATTTAATTGCTGTGAAGTTAGCGTCCCTGTAGTGTAGTGGTTCAGACTTGCAAGCAGAGAGACCCTGGTTCGATCCCCGGCAGGGACAGAAATTTTCTAGCCTTGGTTTTTTTTCTGGCCCTTCTTTTCAAAATTGATAATTCACAGTAATTTGGAAAAATCCCTGGTGACACACTTCTTTAAAATAATATGTAACATCTGAAAAATTATCAGACTAAGCAAACCTTCCTCCCCCTTAAATATAAGAGAAAGAATACTATATGCCTTTCCACCCGGTTACACATGGAATAGGCCAACAACTAATAAAATCGTATTTATTTATGCTGACTCATGATCAGCCTTCCATTCGCACCTTCTCACCTTACTTTCAGCTCCAATTCACACCGTTACTTTTGATGGAAGTACATCATTATTTTAGCACAATAGAGAGTCTAGACTTAACCCTGTCCTGTGTGACGCTTCAGTGCGAGGGCTAGTCGAACGCCTGGCCCCATCATTAAGTTTGTGGCCTAAGTTTATGTTGGGCCCAACTGGCGCTTTTGACAACCTTAAAATAGGTCCCATACTGGTCTTCGGCTCTGGCGGAGATTCAGAGGAGACGATCTAAGTTTTTATCACCTGTGGTCTACTTGTTGCGTTCTCTATTGTTACATCTACTAATGGATGGTATGGCGGTAGGTGGTTGCATGGCTCTAGTGCAAGTGTGTAGCAGGCTACCGGTACTGTTGTGGGAGAAAAAAAGAATGGGCGAATGGAGGATGGAGTAGACGGTGTTGCCAGTGTTGATTGACAGTATGTGTTCATTAACTTGTCTGTTGATTATTCGGTGTCTGAGTGTTACCCGACGGGTTTACCGTTTACAATATTTGCACAATATGACTGCAGGTTAGTTTGTAATGTAGAACCTAATGTCTGAAATAGGGGTTTCTCTTTGGCTATAACCCAAGGTTGTAAAGTAACTTTAGAGTCTTTGCAAAAACCATAGTCCACGTCATCACTTTTGATCATACATCTTCATAACTTGAGAGCACTGAAAAATGGGATCTCTTACCATCGCAAAAATTACATTAGTGCATCGGAGTGACTGCACCCTTAGTAGTGTTCACCACGCAGAGTTTATACAATTTTTTCACGATGGTAGGAGATCCCATCGTAAATGCGCTTGTTCTCAACTATTTTTTTCCGAGAAACTCCAGTGTCCCGAAATTTTGTTTAGAGGTATTAAAAGTACTATTTCTTATGCAATATCTTTTTTCTCGAGATTTCTTTGATTTTCTTTAAATAAATCATATTATATAAAAATCACGACCAACGGAATTTTTTCGAAAATTCACTGCTCTACTGTGCCATAGTGGACGTCACAGGCAAATGGTGCAGGGTCAGTTTGCTAGTTCCACCATCATCTCCTTCATTATACAAGCGTGTGTAAGTGAAGTTATCAAGTTACACACTTTGAAAAGGCATATGTGCCCATAGTGACATTTGAAACATTTAGTATGCAGTCAGACCATTAATAGATTAGCAAGTAGGTATTCACACTATACTTCAGCACATCATTTTATGCTGATTATGACTGTCTATAACTGGAGATCCAATTACAGAAAAAGAGGCTAAAATGTTATATTGCACAACTTTGAAGGCTAGGCCTACTTATTGTAAATATTCACTATGTGCTAGGAAAGATAGGTCTTTATTTTGTATTTGGGAACTCTTGCATACTAGACTAACATGTGCAGAAATGATGGTGGACCAGCGAAATGGTGCGACAACATTTTACCTGTGATTTCATAACAACAAGTTTAACAAAGTATCTGCTCTACATAAATGGGCCGTCAAAATAACATTTAACAAAGTGGCGGGATGGACGCGATATATAAGACCGTATATCATCATTAACAATACCCGTACAGAAATGTAAATACATTGTCTAGTTCACAGTCTCAACAATAAGTAAGTAAATAAATAAATAAATAAATAAATGTAGCACACAAATTTCGGCTCAAGCCCATGTCAAGTTGTGTTTTTTTATAAACAGTACATGTAGTGTATGTAATATACAAAGAAAAAAAAATAGTGATCGTAACGGAATGACTTGACACAAAGAAAAATGTTATTATTGTTTCGATGCCAAGTTTAGGGACACTGTTAAGAAAACTGCTAACAAAAAGAAGGACGGGGGCAAGAGGTAGATAATAGGCTATTTTTAGTGGATAAGAATTAATAATCTGTCAAATCTACATGTCTGTGTTTATCTACTCTAAATTCTCTAACGCGCAGTGTATTTGTATATCCTGCAGTGGATTGTTATAGAAGATAATTACACATCTGATTTCAGGATACACATAACAATTATCGATGAAGTAACCGTGTGGTGAGACAAGTGAAAATTCATCGTATTGCTGTCCGACTCATTCGACCATGGGCCAGAAACAGTCGAAGGGAGGTAGGTATGGCTGTCTTGAACGTTGGTATGTTATTTCAGAGTTGCTGACCCTGTAGCTATCAGCAATTGTCACGTGACTGTCATGTGACACTGCGGCAACTCGCAACATTGGTGACAGTCGAGTGACGGCCGTATTTTTGTGGAAAACTTTGCCCTATTAGATAGCAATAGTCTAGCTCTTGACTGTATCAAGATTCTTGACAGGATCATTCAGGAGAGGGAGGCGTTAACAGTTTTTTTTTGTCACTAAAGCCCTGTTTGTATCTCATGCAGGGTTTCTTTCACCTGAATCTAGACTAGTCTAGAAATCTAGACTGTTAATGTGTTAATGTGCAAATTGACTCCTGACCACTATACAGCAGTAGCAGAATTATTTAGGCTAAATTAGGGAACTGGAGTTGGGTCGCATACGACGTGATTTGTTTTGGGCCGGGGGGNGGGGGGGGGGGGGGGGGGGGTGTTTGAAAGAAGGAGAAAAAAGATTGGTAGTTGGGGGAGCTGGTGAAGGAACTAAAAACAGCTCTAAAAGGTTGAGAATATCAGGAAACCTGTGCTTCTGCAGACATCTTTCATCCCTAGCCTTCCTCTCCCTCACCTGGGCAGTTTACATAAAAAAAAAGGGACCAAGCAATATAAAAGGCCATTACAATTGGAGGTTGTGCCCCCAGTGCACATTTAGATGCAGTATATTATCCAAGGATGCTACCAGCTAGGGCTTGGTTTGGGTGTTAAGGTTAGGGAAGAAAAAGCATCATTTGGACGATTTTCAAGACATTATCTAGGAATTCTGTCATAATAAATATGTGCTAATTTGCTTTCCTACCCCTGCTCCATACTGAGATAAATCTAGTCATGATCAGTTGTCAACCTGTTTTAATTTTTCCTGTAAGGGAAAATTTTTGGGTGGAAACATGTTTAAACCAAAGGCACATATGAATTATATCTTAAGCTAGCTCCACAGGTTAAAACTTCTTTTTCCAGATGCATCCATCATGAAGCCAATTTCAGTTTTACCACTTTTACTCATAATAATACATTTTTTAGTTATCCTTGTGAAAGAAAGTGAAATGAGGATTGCTATAGGCATAGCACTTCAGCAGTGAATGGCACATAGCATTTGATAATTATGATTTTGTTGGCATAGGAATGGGGCACAGCATAGATGGGACACTCTAGGTTGACATGTTAAATACCTTCTAAAAGACTATCACTATCAGGTCTGTATTCAGAGGCAGACTGACTGCACCACATTAAGACTATTTCTCAACAAATTTTCAGTTCAGCCTGGTTTCATGTCCATGAGAGTAAAGGGCCAGCCTTTAAAACCTCACACTCACCATTATTACAGTGAACTCAGAACGAAGTGAGACTCAAATCTTAAATGGCATGAAGCTTTGTTGAGAGAATTTACTAAAATTTTTAAAAACTTCTTCATTTCATAATAGTTGGTCAGGCACTTGACACAGTTAGTAACACTGCCTTCATGTACATCTCTGAAAAAGTTGCATCCTAATAACATAGCTCAAGTACATCTCCTAGAGCATATTTTAAACTTTATATCTTTTGTCGGAATGTTGCTGATAAGGTTTTGCATGTTTTGTCTTAATGTTTATTTGAAGTGCAAAGAGAAGCATTTCTTCCCATTTATCTTTGCTAAATTTTCAATAATTTTTTTTAATAGCACTCAGATCATATTTTCCCAGGTTGTGGTATAGTCTAGACGTCTAGACTAGATCTAAAGCCCTGTGACAAATAGTCATGCAAAAAAGACACTGGTTATGTCCAGCTGGGAAAGTCTGGATTAACTTTTCAAAAGTTGTGAAGTTTGCCTGCTCATGAGGTTAATTTTGCTGGTAACAATTTAAAGAAAAAACAACACAACATGACCTGTCTGTTTGACATTTTTGTCGTGCACAGTCACACCTACAGCGAAAGATTGTGTTTTGGGTAGATAAAATGGGTTAGTCAGGGCTAAATGAAGGTAGGCCCTTCATGAGATTCTCCTGTTCACCTATTTGCTTAGGATAAACAGTGATCCTCTGCTGTGATAGCTAAATTTAGATCCAGGGTTTCTGATGGAAAGGTTTTTGGGCTAGATTGCTCAGATTATACAAATTGTTCATTTCCACCTGACAGGAGAGGAAAGGCAGTGCTTGTTTGGTCAGTATTGTCTGGTCATCTACAAGTTCATTGTTTTATCATATTGGGATGAGACAAAAATTACTGTAGACATTTATGTAGGCTTCATCTTCATTACAGTGATTGTGGATTGGATTAGCTTCTTTAAGGCAATAGCGTAGATACAATGGGTAAATTACTATAACCATCATAATATATAAATTTGTGCTAATAACACCTTTCAGATCATTTGCCAACATTTAGCAGTTTATCAGTGTGTACGAGCGGCCTGTATTTCTATTTTTAATCATGTATTTAAAAACATTCTTCCTTGTATGTGAAAGCTGAATCAAAGGTGCCTAGCTTTAGACTTCTTTAACAGTGTGATTCTGCTGTGCCAAGTTTCGATGAACATACCAGTAGTCTCTTATCACCTCCATGATGATGCAAAATTCTTATCAGCCATCTGTCACTTGTTTTTAACTTTGATCCTCCTTGTGTGTTGTGACAAGGCCAAGGCAATATTTGAACTGACAAACCTGGTGAAAGCACCACTTATCACTGGCAGTTGCTGTGTAGTGTACAGTGAATGACAAAGTGGTTTGTTATCAGTGGTGAATGCATTGGTGTCAGTGTTGGGCCAGCCCCTAAATACACTACTGTATATAAAAGCACATGGCTGGTAGAGTATCACTGCAGAGACTTGTGTGTGCTAGTCGTGGTTACTATAGATTATTTACGAGGTCAGCTCCAGCCTGCAATCTACTATCCGGCCAGCAGCCAGCAAGTTTTATCAGTGTGTGGCAAAGTAAGGGCTATCTTATTTGTTTACATTACAACTTCAAGACTTTACATGTTATAAATTTCATTGACATAGGTTGTCTCTCTCTCTTGTTTTGATTTGCAGTAGATAAATATAGTATGACCTTATAAACTCTAGTAGATCAGTCCCTAAAGTTTGTTAGAAGTTTAAATTTTATGAGTAAAACGAGATATAGACCCCAGGGACTGTACCAAGTGGCCCCCCAGAAGGCGTACATAATTGAGAATCTAGTAACTCAGAGAATCGAAATGGAAAGTGGGGTAAAATTTTTAGGCACGTTAATAGACAGATATAATCTTTATTGTTGCAAGTTTCATAGATCTAGATGCTCTACTTTTTGTCACAGCAAAAAAAATTTAAAACACATGTCAACTTGTGACCTGTTGGACTCATTGCATTCCAGGCATGCTATTGTTGACTATGTGTTTTTATATTTTCAGCTGTAAAGTAACCATAACACGTAAATATCTTAAATTCACAGCATAGCAAACAATGCCTATCTACTAATGTTTACTAAGTTTCAGACTTGAATTCATGAAGTTATTGAAGTTTGAAATGAAACGAACTTCTTTTTGGTTGACACACCCGTTATATCTTGTTGTGGGTCTAAGTATTACAATGAGTGTGCAGGCTTTTTTAATCCATTAGGTTGGAAGATATAAGGTTCTGCTGTGTGATGATGTGTACCACATGATGAGAGTGTAATAATGTTCACCTAGTAATTGACTTTGACCAGAGATTACAGTAACATTCTATTATAGCAGAAGCTGCGGCACAGGATTTTGTTGCTGAAAGTGAATTACAGAAATAGAGTTGGCAAATGGAAGTTGCACACCAAGAGTTTTTGCACTTTTTTTTCCAGCATTTAGTTTTATGCACCAAAAATGCTTCCTCTTGACACATCCACATGACAAAGAAAATGGCATCTTACTTGTGGGCACAAGCTGTTCTCTGGAACCAAAAATATCCCATCCTCAGCTGCTAGACTACAGTAAATCAAATTTTTTAAAAAAGTCTCTAGAGGTCTTCATTCTCTAATATTTCAGTGTGTTGAATACACATACAGATGAATACACCCTAGATTTGGAGATTTCTCTGTATACGAGTGAAGGGGGAATGGAATGTTCACTTTATATTGAAGGAGAGATGGAAGATTTTACTTGTACAAGAATATATCAGTGAGAAAGTTCTGTTTTTCTTGTTGTGATTTAAAGTTTAAATGGCGATATCAGGCAATATTCAAACATTTATAGGATTTGTATTTTTGAAGATGTCACCCAGTAATTGCTCACACTGTCCAGTGCTTAGTGATCTTTTCCAAGTCCTCTCCTGGGCTGCACATTGTAACATTCTGGGAGCTGTTTAGGCCACCCCAGACATGGCATTTAGTACAGCAGGTTAAAGTTTGATAGGTCATTAAGTTTGATTCTGAAACGAAGCAGCATCTTGATACATTGTCGTCATGAGCACATCTTATTGGGAAAAAGTCATGGTGTAAGAGCTATTTCTAAGCACAGGGTGATAGCTATGTGCATTCTTATACATTCACAGTGACTGTTTTACAGCAATAAGAGATCAGAAGGTCAGCCCACAGATTATGTGAAGTGTTGAGAGAGAGGGAGAGAGAGAGAGAGAGAGAGAGAGAAGGAGAGAGCGAGAGA
>JAWQUT010000311.1:26926-95526 GCA_033807755.1 Ellobium chinense | reverse complement strand
GAGGGAGGGGAGGGGAGGGGAAGAGAGAAAGAGCAATTACTAGATTATTAGCAAAAACTTTTATTTACTTTTTTATTTACTTTGAGTGACTCTCAAGAAGAACACCAGCCTGTCATCTTAGTTTTCAGTACTGATCATGTTTGACTGATGCAAGCAGATTCTAGTCAGTTCTGTGGTCGAACAATGTGTTACAATGGGTATTTACAAACAGCCACTCATGAGACTAGGTGATATAACTCACACTGACTCCGGGCAAGAATGTGATATAAATCAAACTGAATTGAGAAGGATCAATATATAATCTCAGGGCTTGAGTGAGGTATCTTTAGCACAGAGTAAAGTTTATGACCTTTTGTCACATCCTCTATAAGACATGATTAATAGTTCCAGTCCTGTTTATAGATAAGAAGCATGAGACAGGTCTCAGTAGTTTGTCATTCCACTCTTCATGAAGCTGATCCAGCAAAATACAGTGACAACTTGAAACCTCAGTTATTGAAAAACAGACCAAAGAACACTTTGACAGGGCGTTTAGGCATGTTTTCCTGCTGCCATTCAGGTCAGGTCAAATAAAAAAAAAAAAGAAAAAAGATGTATTCATGACTCATATGAATTTGAGGCACCTTTTCTTAGCTTTTGTATATCTCTCTTTTATATTCAATCATTGAAGTTGAAAGGCATTTTGTCACAAGCATTTATATTTATACTTAACCTCTTTACACATTCAGTCAGTAGCTTTGGAGTAGAGGTAAAGTGCAGTTAGATTTTGTCAAATTTTTTTTTTGCTGATCTGAAGTTAGCTTGAAGGACTTAACTTTATTGTATTTTGGGTGTCTCCAGCTTGTTTCTTCATACCAGGGAAGAGTTTATAACTGTGCAAGTTAGGGAGGTGCTCTTGAAATGTTCTTGGAACTTGAAAGCCATTTTATCACAAGCATATATTTGTACACTTTTCTCACAGTGCGTGCTCCTTTAGTCAGCAGCTTTAGAGTAGCAGTAAAGTATGGTGTTTTTTTCCCTGAGATTCGGGGGATCTGTAATAATGTTGTGTGTGTGTGTGTGTCTTTGGTACTTTTTTTTCATGCCAGATAAGGAAGAAGATTTAGTTTGAAATTTATATTTGTACAGCTGTGGAGGTTAGGGAGGATGTTCATGTGAGCTGGTGAATCATAGCCTGTGCTTATTCGCATGTCCTCGAGGGTCTCACTTTGGAATGTAACATGTTTTACCTTTCCTCACTGCCCTGTGCTATTTCCCATTTATCACACCCATTTGTGATGTTTGTGTATCCTAAACACTTTGTGCAAAGACAGCCGACCCCACTTAGTCACAACTTCATGAAAGCTTTGTAAAAGTTACGTTTATCAGGAGTGGTGAATATCCATTTGCGTTTTTAGAAAATACAGTATTGTGTTACCTGAGTCATGCCCTGTTGAGTGGAATTTGCAATAAAGTGGACAATGATTTGTGACGTTGACTTTCATAAGCACTTGATTGTATGGTCAGACTATGGCTTTTTTGTCCCACTTGTCACATCTGTTCACAAGTGTTCTACGTCCATTTGACTTAATCCTTGGACTGTCCTATACAGGGCTTTGGTTAGTGTTACAGGCACATTTAGGAAAGAGAAAGCACCCTTTGGGACATCCTTGTGTGAGCAGTTGAAACGTGGGTTAGGTAGGATCACAAGTAAACACTAGACTCACATGTAAAAGTTAGGGGCGGATTCAGGCAGTAGGTATTTAAGGTTTAAATTACGGCAAAGTTAGCGTATGTGTGATGTAGTGGAAGGACATTCAGACTTGCAAGCTGAGAGACCCTGGGTTTGATCCCGGCATGGGACAAGAAATTTTCTAGTGTTAGGTTATTTTTTTCAGCCCTTCTTCTCAAAAATGATCTTTCACAGTAATCTGGAATATCCCTCATGGCACGCTTCCCTAGATAATGTGTTACAGGTAAAAAAAAATATCAGATCTGGCTCACATCCCCCCCNGACAGCCCCCCCCCCTTTAATAATGTTAGAACAGAAGAATATAATACACCTTTTCACCCAATTACACTTAGACAGAATCCTGGTATTCTCTCTCTTCCCTAACCTCACTCCTAACCCTAACCCTATACCTTTACTCTAACCCAAGCACAACTTTAAAAGAGTCCCACGATCGTGCCGTGCAGACATAGATCACTAGTAAACTGGGATGACTCACTGTTTGCAGATTACGGTGTGAAGGTGGTGAATATTAAGAGGCGAGAGGACGCTCAGACCGTGTACCCAGACTTACCTGCAGATCAACAGACGAGGCCAGTGAGCACAACAGCAGAGAAGAACAACTCAGCTGATCAGACACCACAAGATTCAGACTCTCAGCCAACAGACAACATGATTGAGAGAGTAGTAGGCAGAACATCCGATTTCAAGGATGGGGAGTAAGTACTGGAATGATATGATGTTACCGTGTATGTTTTTAATTTCATTGTTTCCTGGGATGGTAACCATATTACTTTTCAAATAAATAATGACAATGAAGGAGGGTCATAAAGAAAATGGAAACTGAAACAGCACACCATGATTTTCAAGATTTTGAATTGTTATTTAAAACTGGGACATTAAAATAAATGACCCCAAAAGCTGAGGATGTAACTATCTTGGAAGAGTGAAATTTCTGCAAGTGATGTTCACATTTTTTTTTTTTTTTGGTCTAAAACTGGTTTAGCAGCTGTTAAATGTTATGCGAATGAGTTTTTTTTCCATTTGGTTTAGCTCTCACTCTTGTTGAACAGTTTGACTGAATGGAATCTGCATTGGACTCTAGATCACAAGGTCATGGGTTCAATTCTCATCATGTTCATGCGGTGAATGCCCTGTGAAATCATTTCATTCAAAATTTTCACAGTTCATTTCTTTATAAAATGGGTACCTGTCTATGTTACAGAGTTGCATAAGGAGAGTTAACCTTTTCAGTCAGGGGACTATCAAATTATATTATGTGGTTTTATCAGAGTGTCCTGATGAAAAAGGTTAACTCTATTTCCGAAAAAGGATGAATCTTAAGACAAGTCGGTGGACATATGATGGACAATTTATGTCCATTTCAAATTCTTCGGCATCTCATAGTCCAAATAAACAAATGCTTAAAATTCTTTACTGTAAGATTATTGTTGATGTTTAGAAAACATGTTTGGGAATTGGAATTAGGTTAATTTAAATTGGTCGCACTTTGACTGATCACGTGAAGATCAGCCGGAAGATCAGAGGAACGCAATATATACTGGAAGAAAGCAAGACTGGAGAGCGAAGACCGGAGAGCGCAGACTGAGAGCGCAGACCGAGGGTGCAGACCGAGGGTTCACAAGTATAATAGCGATGGGTTAATCAGTTGTTGTTTTGTTGTTGGTTTTTAGTCATCGGCGAAAGCCCCGGGAAGGGTTCTTCTTCCCTTTTCGTAGACAATGTCGTCATAAGTATAATAGCTCAAATTAAAACTTAAGAACATCTCCCGGCTTGGACTTTTATATCTTCACTATCGCCACTATGCAAGATTATATCATGCAATAAATGATCACGCAACATCTACAGTCAGTGAAAAGCAATGGATGAGTGTCTGTAAATGGCAGTGGCACAAAATGCTCCCTGGAGACTTGAGAAAGTCCTTGAGTGATCTGGTCTAGTGGGATAATGATAATAATGGAAAGTGAATGAATAAGCTTGGATACGAGACTACAAACCTGATCATTGTTGTTGTGTAAAGCATGGTATTTCTTCCTTCCAGAATGCAAGAGGTTGATGTGGGAGATAAGAAAGTGCTACTAGTCAAGGAAGGTGGCCAGTTTTATGCTGTTTCTAACAAGTGCACACACTATGGGGCAGCATTATCTAAAGGTCAGTACCCATATTACGCTCAAACATACGCATCATTATGCACATTACTTCTGCATTGTGATGCTTTCAATTGCTTTGCAGACTTTTCATTGGTCAATTTTCTCTTGTGCAAAGTATGTTTAATATGTGCTAGATTTGAATCATGTTTGAGTGTAATATTACCATGAACATTTTTTGAAAGCTGTTTAGGGGAGAGTGCTGGCATAGGTGGTAATTGGGTAGTGGATGAATGTGAGGGATGATCTGAGAGATATTGTAATTCTTTGGGTTATGGACTGCCTGCACCCCTTGGGTGTTCAAATGTCAGTTGATAGAGTGAGAGCAACTGGATTTTATATTTAGGGCAAGAGACATAATCTTGTCAGCAACTTAACTTGCTCATCACTCTGGAGTACACTTAAATTTCAGTTTATTTGAGCAGGTCCTGGGCTAACAGTAACACATACACTATTTGTAACTATCAAGATTTCAGTGCTTGATCTTACAAACTTGATACATGTATTGGCAAGGGTTATAAAGATCCTTATACTTATGTCTTTTATATGGGTACTAAGATTGTTGTGTAACAAGATAAAGTATGGTTTTTTTTTTTCACAAAACCTTTAGACCTCTAGGTTCCCTTCATGTCAACTCTGTCATAATCAACAAGGATGTCACAAAAGAAAATGAAAAACAACATCAAGGCCATGAATGCACATTAAATCACAATTGAAGATTTTTCTGGCAGGAAAATGAATATATGATAGCAGGTAGTGCAGTAAATTTTGAGGATGGGTGATGGTGAATGATCTATTAAACAAAGGGTTAAGTCCTGAATAGTGCTTTGTAATCATTGGGTTGTGTAATATGCTTATCATTCCTAATGATGCCAATCACCAAATTTTCAAGACAGAGTGTGTTTCATAACTGGAGAGCGTATGATATTGTTTGATGTAGTCAGCCATATAAGATAGCTTTTCCGGTTTATTGAATTCTTTAGGTGCTTACTGTAAAGGAGTGGTAAGATGCCCCTGGCACGGTGCTTGCTTCAGTGTGAAATCTGGAGACATTGAAGACTTTCCTGGACTTGATAGCTTGCAGAAATATCAGGTCAGTAGTTGATCACATTTTTGCCATTTTGAGCAGTTGCACACAGACTGCAACAGAGATGTTTAACTTTTTGAAACAAAGCTTTTTATTTCTGCTGGTTTTTGTCTTTCTTTAATTCATCCACTCATTCTCTTTTTCTGCCTTTTGTGTTTCCATGTATTTCCTTTATTCTTAAATGCTTCCTTTTGACCTCAGTATGTGCTTCATCTTACTCAAGGTGGAAGTCAAAGGTGACCAGGTTGTTGTGAAAGCAGAGCCCGCAGCCTTAGAGAACACCAAGAGAGTCAAACCTATGGTGAAAAGAGCTGCAGACAACAAGAAATCTGTGGTGATAGTTGGGGGAGGTAAGTCATTATGTTATGGGGCTGTTCAGAGTGTAGTGCTTTTGTTTCAAGCACCAAGTAACAAGTAAAGTTACGAAGTTGGAACTTTTTAAGAGACTAAGCAGATCTCTAATGTCAGTGTGTACTGTCCATTTTAACCTATAATTTTACACTTTCAACAGCAGGTGGGCTTGCTGAGTTTTGGAATCAATCCTCAACATAATTATATCTTCAATACAGGTTATAATCCCTTGACTGCTGTGGATCACTATAAACTGCTTCATATCAAAGCATAAACATTAAAAGAATTCCATGAATCTTAATAAATGTAATAAGTTTGGTTTTTTTTCTGAGAAATAAGTTTAATGTAGTAATAATGCAGCTTCTTCCAATTGCTTTTGTTATTTACTACGGTGTCGCAAGCCTAAAAATTTATTGGACATTAGGCAGTGACAGAGTTGACAGCTACACAGAAGATACACTATTGTCATGCGTTTCACCCAAAATGCAGTGTGAAACAGATAACAGAATGATTTTTTTTATTTTGTTGGTTCTTGACTGCCTTTGTATGAAAGTAAAGAAGACTGGCTATGGGGCACAAGGTGCCATACAGCCTAAGGTTTCATGATCTCAGTTTGTTTTCTCATCTTTGTTTGGTTTTTATTGGTGGCCCCAGGACCAGCGAGCGTTGTGTGTGCAGAGACACTAAGGCAAGAAGGCTTCACAGGCAAAATCACCATTGTCAGCCAGGAGACATGCCTGCCTTATGACAGAATCAAGCTAAGCAAGGTAAGTGACTCACGTTAGAAATATGCAGTATCCAGCTGGCAAGTGATTACTCAAGCTTCAAGCTGTCTGTTTGGAAAGAAACAGATGTACGATGTTTTTGTGTATGCAGATTTTTCAGATCTTTTATTTATTAATCTTAGTATTTTGGGATAATTTTTGTAAGCAGTGTTGCCCAAGAAAGTCTTTTTGCCTGCTGTGTATGTTCACTAGAACTCGGACAACACATCCATCCTTTTCACCAAGTTTTGAGGGTATATTATTAGTGTATTCAAGCGTGTACTCTATAAGGTATAAAGCTTGTTAGGACTTTTGAACGGAAGTGTGTTAAACAGGGGATTGTGATAAGAAATGATTGGGTTAACGCCGGTCCACTGTGATTTGTTAATATGTTTATCTTTATATGAGCATGAATGGTTAGTTTATGCATTAATTTGTAAATAATGTCTATTATAACCTAAACGGTCACAATACTTCTCATGAATTTGCTTGATATACAATCTGTTTTTTTTTTGGCTTGAAAAGTATGTCCTCTCAAACTGTCTGTCTTTTTTTTTGGCTTGGAAAGTATGTCCTCTCAAACTGTTTTTTTTGGCTTGGAAAGTATGTCCTCTGAAACTGTTCAGTATTCTGGCCATGAGCTTCAGTCCAACCAAAGAATGCTTTTGCTTCATATTTTTTTTTTAATTTTATTTTACTCCAGGCCCTTGGTGTGAAGCCTGAAGAGATAGCTTTAAGAAAGCAAGACTTTTATGATGAATATGACATCGAGCTTGTCCTAGGAAAGCAGGTATGTTAGTGAGAGTGACGGTCTCAGAGCTTTATTAACTTGTGTGACGATATGGTAGAACCAGTTCTCATCTTTATTCCACAAGGCTGGGCATGACTGTAGAATATTTGTGTAAGCCAGCAATAACTGTGTGAAGGGGCAGTTAAATTTTGCAGCTCAATGTTAGCTGAACAGCTGGCAGACAATAAGTGGATCAAAATGTGGTAATAATGTATCAAAAGTACCTGCCTATGAGTGAAGGAAAGTGAAATGCTCAAGTTATGACTCTCTTATTATTATGACTTCATTGCCGCTGATTTCTGAAAAAGTTGTGGTCCTATCACCGTTAAATTTGACACTGAGGAAGCCACTTTCATGCTAATGACATGTATTGTGGAAAAGCCGTAGTACATCTGAAAGTATTTTTACTAATATAAATCCTATCCCTAATATTTGTTCCACCAAATTTAGCAGGAGAATGTAAATCATTCACTGAAAGCTCATTTTGTCACCAAATACAAAAGAAGTAATACAATATCATCTTGACAACTGAACATAGCAATGTGCTAAGCTTCAGAGAAAATGAATCAACATTATTTGAGTTTTGGTTGGCATGAGAAAACTCAATCTTTATCTGGAGATCTTCACAATTTGCTGTTTTCCACTCAGAAAGAAAAATTCCCATATTTGTGAAAACATTGGGACATCTTTTCTTGCTCTCAGTCTACTGAATAGGCTATATTGCAGGTATTGGTTTTGATGAAAATGACAATGAATATAACATAAGGCATTCAATTCCTCTTAATGATCTAGATTAGTAGGTTTTGCATGACATTGATTATCATCAAAGACTATTCAAAGACTGTTCTCAAGTTGTAGTGCATGCTGTAGGGAAGAATTAAGAAAATAAGGCTTAAATCTAAAATATAGCGTAATCTGTCTATAAAATCTTCAAATAGAGGAATTAATTAGTGGGGATCAGGGCTGAGGTGACTTCTTCAAGGGAAAAAAAAAGGAAGAAGTTCATACCTATTCCTCACAGGTAGATTCATCAGCCACAAATGTTACATCCCAGTGTTTCTCCTTTGCCCTCCTCCTACAAATCCTTGTTGGCTTAACTTGCTCTTCTGAAATTGGCAGTGTCAACAATGACAAACTCTGTCCCATCTCAGGCATTTGGATTCCCCACAGTTTTGATTGCTGGAGAATTAGAAAGGTTTTTTCCACAAGCTCTTTGTGCATATTCCCATGATCTTTCTGCATTTTGAATGTGAGGAGGTGAGTAGGTAATAGGGGTTACAGTTGCTGCCTCCCTTGTCAATTCACAAGAGAAAATGAAACATGTTAAGGTGTTGTCTCTTTAGATGAGCGGCAGTTAAATAGACAGTCTCCTTGCTTCATCTTCTCGTCAACTCCCACATTTGTGATTAAGTCTGTGAGTAATGTTTGTATAGTACAGACTGTTGTGTATAGTGGAATTATGTGACGAACAGACAATTTTTACCTGGGGGCTCTCAATGTTAAGGGTTGGAATGTGTGAACAGTGTATTTGTATGTAAGCTGTTGGTTTAGCATGGAAATAAGGCCAAAGTTTGTGACTCTAGTCAGTTTGCTTGTTCATTTACATTAGACTTAAAGTAACCACCTTCTACCTTCCAGTGTTATGCTGAGCTTGATTTGTGAGTCATGAGAGTTTAGTCTGAATCTTGACCAGTGCTCACATTTGTTAATGTCATAATTTTTTAATCACTTCACAAGTTGTATTTTTATAATAGAGATAAGGATTTTTGTTCATTATCATACAGTTGTTTAGTCACATCCAAAACCATACATAGGTGATGCACTTCACTGTTTTCTCCATGTCATATGAGAGGGACATTATTCCCTTGTCATAAATTTGACACTGACTCTGCACTGTCCAAGGAGATACTGTATAGGAAAACAGGCAAATTAAAACTATGGTTGACTCCACTTAATTGAAGTCTTGATAATCACGACTTTTGCTTAATTGCTACATTTTCCACATAATGAAATGGGGTTTTTCTGTACAAAAGTCAGTGGATAATAATTTCAAGTCCATTTGATCACTGTTTTTTTGCATGCTTCGAAAACAGTTGCGATTAAGTGGAGTTGATGTTGGTCTTAGATTGATGTTTGCACATGCACAGCATTCTCAAATTCTCTCAATACCAAAATCCTCTAACCCTCAGGTAACCAAGGTAGAAACAGACACCAAGAAGTTAAAACTTGACGATGGCCTCAATCTTCCCTACGATATTTTGGTGCTAGCCACAGGTGGCAAGTGAGTATCATAGAAGTGGCCTGTACCTGCTACGCAAGATACTGGATCCATGTAGTTGTTCTGGTGCTGTTAAGAAATTATTCCATGATTTTCACCTCACTGCCCAACTGTCACTAGGTGGGATCAAGGCACTCTACTGCTTATCACTAGGGGGCTGCCACTTGTAATGGGTGTAGAGTGCTATGGCTAAGCCCCACTGGTTTATTGGTAGAAGGCCAAACTTGTTTCATAAATAATTTTGTAAACCAATAAGTGTCCCTTTATTTCATTATCCTGAGCTTGTTAGTTTGTGGGAGACTGGTTCATTATAATTTTAATAGATGGGAAGTGCTCTCTTTAGATGTGTCACCATGCTTGAGTGATCAGCTACATCAGGTTACATGACAAGAGCTTAAGACTTTATGCTGTGCAGGTGGGTTTGCAAGGTTGGATTGTGTAGCAATAGGGACTGCCTAAGGGCATGAGTTTAGGGCATTAGAGAGGTATATATTCAACTGATTTGGATTGATGCGTAAGCTCTACATGTAATAATTATTTATAAGATAATAATGAAATCCAGATCAATACCCACTTATGTGAAATAAGCAAATCATGTAAACATATTGTTTTGGTTTTTTTTTCTTCAGCTGAAGTGATGTCTTTCAGCCAGTCAAAATGAGGTTCAAGTTACTTTTTTATGACGTCAAATTGTTTGAATCTCAGAATAGCTTATATTCCTTTCATCAAGTTAAAGAAACTTTAGAGTTAGTATTATTTTGGCCAAATTACATTTGTTTGAAGTGGTAGAAGATAGCTGCCTCCTGTTGAATTATTAAAATATTAGTAAATCACAAGTGAAGAATAATTTTATGTTATACTGTATATTATCATACTGAATGTCATGCAATCTTCCCCACAAAAACTCAAAATTTATCTACAAACAGCTATCATTTACGCATATTCAGAGGTATAATTTAACCTTCATGTTTAAGCAACCAACAAAAATTCACTATTGTAATGCCTAGCTCACTTTCTGAGCATACCTCTGGACCTTGTCTAGTCTAGCAGCACAAAATCATTTTGACTGACTGTGAAAGTATGCAGGTTTTGAAAAACACTTTAAATGATAAGAATTTATCACTCTTAATCCATCTTTTCTCACAAAGGCCCCGTGTTCTTCCCATACCTGGGTCTGATCTGAAGAATGTGTTCATCTTGCGCACCCCAAAGGATGCTAATGCCATTGCCGAGAATGCACAAGGGAAAAATGTGGTCATCATAGGGTCCTCTTTCATTGGTATTCCACCCTCTGTAACTGTGTACTCCTTTTTATGTGTGTTTTAAGTGTTAATAGTGTTTTGTTTCATAGTGTCTTTATTTGGAAGGCGCTTTCATTTAATACATTACTAATTCCACATGTTATACGTGATCAGCTCACAAAAAGTGACATGAAATGGTCACTTGCTTTACTAACAATGTTTGTATTATCCTGTCTGAGATTGCCCTTTGCTGAAGCCTCCTTTCAAGCTGAAGTTTCCAATTTTCAGCTAATATAGTGCCTATCTTTATAATGAAACTATTTGCTTACTATGGTATAGGAACATTCATTCTCATATTTCCTTTGTGAAAGTGAAAGCATTTTGAATCATAAACCTGATGTTTCATTAAGAAGAATGAGATTCAGCTTGAATTTCTGAAATGAAGCCTTTTCATTAGAACTGTAATCTCAGGTTAAGGATCTCAAGGTGGTAAATATTATTTACAGACTTGTAAATATGAAAACCACACGATTTCTATTTTCTGTGGGCTAACACTTTTTCGCACTGGAATGTGGCATGTGATAGTTTCTAGGAGCACACCATTTTTTAAAATGTATTTTTTTTTTGGTAAGAATTGTTTTTGTTTCATTATTAAGATGTTGATTTCTGTTGTTATCAATGCACTCCTTCCTGTGAAATTTTATTTATATTTGTCTTTCTGTCACTATCCAGTTTTGTTATATTTGCTGTTTACACCAAGCTTCCATACTCATACTCAAGCAATATGAAGCAGTTATATACACTGTACACAGATTTATAATGGAAAGGTTTAGTGGTTATGAAGTAGATAGGAGATGTTATTTAATGTAATAGCAGTCACAAGTTAATGCATTTATTTTGTCTTGCTATAAGTTTAGGTCACTTGTAGAGAACATCACCCTGTGGTGAAGTTGTTGACCAAGCACCAATATAAAGTTTCTTTTCCCTCACTCAAACTTTGTTGACAGTCTAGTAGAGTGCTATGATTTATATCTGTGCAGGGGTTTTGTACTTGCATTGCAGTTAAAACCAGCACATTGCAAAACTGTAAATGTGTTACTCGTAAAATGGAAGTGTGATAATGCTCAAAATCAAGGACTTCAGGAGATTATTCTATCTGCAATTCATCAGCCTGACTTATGAAGTCCTTAATCTGTAAGACTCTAGTGAGCAGATATTTTTAGATCCTTGTTACACAGATGGTTTACAAATGACCTGTTGAAAACAGAAAAGTACAATAAATACAGTTGTGAGAGCAGAATGTCACTGCAAATCATCAAATGTCCAGCTGACAAAAGCATTTTGCTTTTAGCAACTTTTTTCTATCCGGAATGTTATTTATTTCAATCTTTTCATTTACTCCATGTCATGCTTTTAGATTCTTCTCTGTGATCAGCATTAAAAGGACCGTATGCACTACTCCATATTCTCCACTTTTAGATATTTTTCCTCACCCTATATGTTTAAAATTTGATCAGTTCAGATGCTCATCTGCAAAAAGGAACTGAAACAAAAATAGATGTTGTCAATATTTGATTCACCCATCATGACACACATCCTTTGTATTTGCTGGTGAATCAACTTATGTGTTACAGATTTTTATTCTATGTTATTTTTAAGTTGTCTGAGCTATTTTAGAGTTGTAACGCATATTACATTATGGCCAGATTCATCACAGTAGGTGATACAGATGATTTCCCATATCTTGTAGATAGTTATATTAATTTTGTGACAATTTATGTGTATGAAGGGATGGAAGTGACCGCCAGTCTAGCTGAGAAAGCTGCCAGTGTTTCCGTGGTGGATTTGGTTAAAGTCCCCTTTCAGTTGACTCTAGGAGACAAGTTGGGCGCCTTCATGCAGAAGGTATGAAGGTTATATCTAAGAGTAAAACGCTCTTTAGCATCCACAAGCTAGTGGGCAAGATAAACTATTCTGACTATGGGCTTAAAAGAAACCTTGTACTAAATGTATAATGTTGAAGACAAGGTTTTTATTGTCCATGGTTGATAGGCTTGAATGCTTTCTCGGGAAGTCTTATGCCTGGCAGTGAAATGCCGTGCATGGGAGTTAAAAATCAGGCTTATTGGCTTGGCTTATGAAATAGCATTGTTGCTAATCACATCAAGAGAATCTCTTGGTCAGATAGGATAAGTAAAACAGTGAACTGAGTGATCTACTTTGAAAAAAAACAGTGAAGTGCATTTTCCTTTCCAAAATTTGTTTGTTAACAACACTTAAACAGATAAGTGCCGTCACATAACTAGAAGAAAAGGTAGGAAAATATGCAGATGTAATGATAATCAATTGCAGTAACACAGAAGTGCGACATCCTGTCTTCAATGGGACATGAAAGGTTCATTGATCCCAGGAAGATGGAATATAAGGTCACAGCATAGCATTTGAGTCTTACAATACTTTGTGAGGGGTCAAATTATGTAAAATGATATGTTTTGTCTGCACTGAGTATCCATACTCACAAGCAAATTTTGACCACTTTACCCATTTTTATGACTAACTACATGAGAATTTCTATGGATCTTGCCATCTTAAGTTACTGAGGCTTCATCAATGTGTGATGGTAAGATGTTTTTGGGAGCTGACACATTACTATGTGAAACTTTTTTGCATGACAGTTGAAAGGTGCTTTTTCCTATTTTTATTTTTCTTATTTTTCCTTTCTTGTACTTTATGAATCAACCATTCCCCAAGCTTCTATTGCTTCTAAACATGTATATTTCCCTTTTATGTCATTAGATTTGAAATTACTGAATTTCCTAAAAGATATTGCTATTGGCTTGTTCTTTTAACAGTTTTCTGCATTTTGCATTGCTTGTGTGTGCATTTCACCTGGTTTCTTTCTTAAGTGCTAAATGCTGTCTGCTTTGGTTTTATGTGGATTGGTTTCTAGGCATTGCTAGAAAGTGGCTTTATAATTGTGACCAGGCTGCTTGGTAGTTTTGTTTCATTTTAATTGTCACTGCACTGTTTAGCTCAGCTGTCTAAGTTTCCTTCCTATTAGTTTCGCAGGACACCTTAGGATAAAGAGCTAGGTGTGGTCCAAGCCATGTAATGGGTCAGATTTGATGGAGGGAAGGTCCCCTTAGAAGCCTCTGCTGTTTAACTTGCCACCAAGAAGAGTTTCCTGTCAACTGCTGGAAAATCCATCAGTTCTGATTGGACCTAATTCAAGAAAGCAATCACTTTTTTTTTCACTTTGATTTTACTTCCATTCCTGATGATGACAAAACTTCAAGATTCAGTATGGACCCTTCATCATATTATGGTCCTGAATCAGTATCTATTTCCTTTTCTTTACCCTTACATTTTACCTGAAGAAATAGCATGCTGTATTATAAAGTTACAAAATTATACCATTTATATTCAGAGTAATTATCATATCAGTTTTATTGAAAATAATCACTCCCTTCTCAGTAAATAAATGCATAGTATTTCATGGGAAGCAGTAAGCTTATGTGAAAAAAAATAGATGCATACCATCTTTGTTCAAGGCAGCTAGCAACATCTAAAAATAGCCCACTACTCTAACTGTGGGGAAGGTATATTCTTGTTGAAACTATTTATTTGGTTAGCAAAACAAGTGAAATTGGAAGGCCCAAGATAAAAATTCTTTATTGTTAGTACATTAAAATAATATATTAAAGTCCAATAAATTAAGCTTTCGGGCAAAGCCCTTCATCAGAGCATAAAAGTATAAAAGTAATTGTGAAGTAAAACACAACGATCAGCTCTACTACAAGTGGTTGTGTCCCTTTTTGTTTTGCTTCTATTTATTTGGTGTTCAAAATAAGCTCCTAGCTACATTGATAAAGTAACAACATAGTATCTTTCAAAGGATGAATTTTCCATTCAATACATATTCTGTCAATTAAATTTAGGCCTCAGCTTACAAGGCAGGATGGATACAAGAACAAACATCCGCATCAGAGAGATTTCTTATTGTTTTATTATATTCTGTCTTGCAACATATGTCTTTTTCTGTTGTCTTCCAGGATTAGAAGTTGCAAATTACATGGTGGGCAAAGCTGCAACAGTCAGTGTCGTAGGTTCGAGTGCTTGTCCCTTAGCTCATGTGTTTGGGCCGAAGATTGGACAGTGGTTTCGAAAGGTGCAGATCAAAGTCTTGTCTTGAGATTCAGTGTGGCATGAAAAATTTTGATTCTGTATCTCCAAGGGAACTTTGTAGTTTGTGTTGCTTAGTTTCTTTTGTAAGTGGCAGGCTTTTTCTAAACTTTGAAGTGTTTGCTAGATTTTTTCCAGTTTTCTTTTGAGATTAATCAATTTTTTGTTTTGTTTTGGCATTCTCTCAGAATAATTCAATTTTAACAGGGGATGTCTGTTTCAAGCTTTTCATTTTTGTCTAAGGATCATATTTTACTATCTTATGAATGTGGATTTAAGTGTGAAAAAATATTTTAGGTGTGCGGTTAATGTTAGTTTGTCCCGATAATTGTTTTCAATTGTTAATAATGAAAGCCTTTTTTAAAAAAAATATTTTAGCATTATTTGTTTCCTTAAAAAACACTCACGTTGCTTTTGTACAACTAATTATCTAACAGAAGTAGTTTTGTTTTAAAAGAAGGCTTATGGCATAGATTGAGGTTTCATTTCGTGACATCAATTAACTTGATAAACTGGGTTTTTTTTCTGTCTTTTTCTCTCCCCTAAAAGCAGTTTTCAAGAAGTTTTCCCCACTGTCTTTCTGCAAAGAATAATTCGAGAACATTTCCTCTTATTTTTATTCTCAGGAAGATCTAGAAATCTTTTCTTATGTTCAAAATTTGCAAAGATGTTTTTGGCTGACTCTGTGACTCTGACTTAGTCTGTCTGTGAACTTTCTGGGTCTAAGCCTTGCTTTTTTCACTGCTGCATAAAAATCTCATCTGTCGCATTATTTCTTTATGCCAATTTGCCTTATACCTTTAACCCGTTGTTTTTTCGCAATTCTTTTAAGGAAAAAGCATCTTCCTACAAACTGCAGCAAACGAATGAACATACATTTATTGGATTTTAAGATGGTCATAAACATGAACAAGAGAGAGAGGATTATGACGTTCCCAAAGTGTTTGTCAGTCTGAAGAAAGAGATCATAATATTAGTGAAATATTAATACAGTATCAAGATTTAATAAGGTGAAACTTGAGTCAGTTTGACTTGTTTTGAAATAATTATAGGGATAAGGTAGGCACTGAGAAAGAGTTTTGGTGTTTGACCCCTTACTATGTTTTTATGAAAATTTTGAAAAGTATTACTAGAGAGTGTACTGGATGACCGTGGCTTTTATTATTTAATACTGATAACTTAGGACGTCATAGGGAAGCTGTGGATTTTCCCATTTCCTCCCGCATAAATTTTATGTTTAGCTGCAGGTCAACTGAGCTCTGAACCTCACTTTGGTTCATAGGTTCAGGTTTAAAACTTTATTTGGTGATGATATCATGACCCATACTGGCACATGCATATTTTCTATGTGAAATTGATACACCGTAGTTGGGAAAGTTTTTCATATACAGTCACCTTTGCTCAATCGCTAATCATTAGACACATAGAATAGTAGCAGTCGCAACTGAAGAAAGTTCCCATTACATGTACCCACTGACTTTTACATAGAAAATCAAGTAGTCATTTGTGTGAAACTGTTACAGTTACATTGAAGTTGTAATTAAAAAGTTTGCATTTAAATGGAGTTGACTGTATTTTGGTGTATTCAAATCACCTTTTCCAAAGAATTACTTTTCTTAATGAAAAATTACACAGTATTAGACTAAGCCGGTATCTTATGTTTAAAACCAAAAGCAGTGACTACTGATAATCATCATTTTTTTTTGTATTCCTGCCTCATCCACCCCAGATGCATGAAGGGAAGGGAGTGAAATTTTGCTTTGAGACCAGTGTGAAAGAGTTCCGTGGTGCTGGTGGACAAGTGACAGAGGCCATTCTGACTGATGGAACAATCTTGCCAGCAGATGTCTGCATTATGGGTGTAGGTGGGTGCCAAGGGTTCTAGGTCAGGGATTTACAACTCTGGGTACCCTTTAGGCAGAGGTCATGTATATTCCAAGGTTACAAGAGGATCGTTTGTTATTTGGTTACATATACAGTAAAGAGGAGTGGGTAGGAGGGCACGCAGGTGCCTAAATACTGATATCAGGATTATGGGAGACATTGTTTACACAATGATGTTCTCAGGAACATGATTTTGATGTTTAATATAATTTTTGTTAAAGATTAAATCATGGACATGTATTTTTCTATTTCATTAAAGTCTGGTCCCACTTTGTGCTGTTTTACTTGGAGAAGTTTTAAAAATAAAAACATACTGCGTAGGCCTAACGTAACTAACTGCCAAACACTGATTGTGTCATTGTGACAGTATCTCATGGAAGTCAACCATACAGGGTTTTTATTTGGTATTTGTAGATTTGTTTCCTTTGTCATAGTTTAATAACATTCAAATATATTTTGTTCACGAAACTTCAATGTTGGCATCGACGATTTTCTACCAGGTACTAGACACTCCTAATCTGGGCTATTTGGAGAGTTTTATGCAAGCCAAAAACATAGAATGTGAATGAAGATCATGAAGGAATTTTTCTGAGTTTGCTATAGCAACGGAAAATTACAGTGCCTGACACTTTAGATCAAAGGGGAGATTTTAAGACAGGGTATATGGCATTTACTTGGTGGTAACAAAGGATATTCCAAAGGAAGATTGTGATTCATTATTGGAGGTCATTTCTGCTGTTTTTCTTCTCTTCAGTACTCAGTTTATCAGTGTTTCTGCATTGTGTCCATTGTTATCAGATTATCTTGCTCTGTTTCTCCCTTTGTGTCATTTGCTCTTTTTATTCCTTTATGCCTCTTACATAGACACTGTAATAATGTTCTCCAAGCCTTTCTTCATTCTTCCAGCACTTTATGCAGCAAAAATGACATATTGCCATTGATAGTGGTGCTTCAATTTAGTCTGATAAATGCGATATTGTTTCATCCACAGGAGTTGTGCCTGCCACAGAATTTCTGAAAGACTCTGGCATCCACTTGAGTGCTCGTGGATTTGTTCCTGTGAACAAGGTAAGTTTTCTGATTATCTGACTGCAGCTGTAAACGGAAAAAGATAACTTCTCTGTGACTGTAGCTGTAAACTTTGTAGCTTAACTCAGCTTATTGTTGCATCTGATGTCATTAATAAGCATAGCATACACTCTCTCAGTGGGTATCATTGTCTAAACCTTGTGGAACATTAACCCTTGCAGTGTGGTGGACATTTGTGCATACCCAGATTCCTCTTTGAAGAGCAGATAATGAGTGTCCACTGCTATCTCACTGGCAAATGCAACAAGTGTACAAATTCAGTGGCAGTTACAGTGATTAGTAACAACTACACACCCAGGCGATAATAACACAAAACAGTTTGGACACAATCATGCTGGTCAGTCCTGACAGAGGCATAGCCTTGCACTAGGCATACAATTGATGGCACTTTGAATTTGATACAAAAATGTACTGGATTCAAATCTTAAACTATAATATAATGGGTCTTCCATGGTTCTGTCACATATAGTATGAAAAGATTTTTGTTAGTGATCATTGTGAACACACATCATGGCGAAGTGATTCATTCCATTTGTTTCCATCCAGGTATCCATGACATTTTGCCTTCTTCATCTCACCCTCCCTGCAAACCTTCCATTTTGCTACTTCACCTTCGTCTTCTCATTCTTGAATGGAAGATGGATTACTTCGGAAAGTTTGCAGTCGGGCCAGGGTTCTTAACAGCTTCCACATTCCTTCTCATCCCCAGTCTCTTTCTTCTCAGTAGTATATCAAAAAGGAGATTGTCAGTGCCAGAATGGGTAGATAGAAATCTGCTTCATGCTTTCTTGTGTGGAGCAGTGTGATCAAAATGCCAATCCTTTTGATTCACTTTTTCTCAGTTCAGCCATCTGTTATATGATTACCTGACTCTATAGGCAACAAAAAAAATATTATCAAACTGCTAGCAGTCAGTGCCTGTAAATGGTACCATTTGCCATGTATGTAATACACAAAATCACCAAGTGATAAAACTCGGTTGGGGATGTAATTATGTGAAGTCATGCAAGCAGGCATGAGCCTGGCTGTGGGATGTATAGACCTCTTTATTATTAAATTTCAGACCATGAAGACCAACCTCCCAGATGTTTATGCTGTGGGAGACATTGTAGAGTTTCCACTCTTCACTCATAACAATGCGAATGTCAATGTTCAGCACTGGCAGATGGCAAGTCAGCATGGTGAGATAGTAACCCAACCACTCAGTGGCTAAATGAGTGGAAGTGATTAGTTTGTCATGTCTGGATAACTTTGATGGTTATTAGCACAAATGGTTTGATTGACAGGTTTTCTTTACGTAACTCAATGCATTATCAGAGGTGATTTGCTTCATTGTTGATTTGACTCCACTCAATTATAACTCCTTGAAGTGATAGAGAAGTTGGAGTTGAAAGTGGTAGCATTTATCTAGTGTTGGCTGTTGCATAGAAAATACAATTAACTCCATTTTTATCTGAGAAAGATAATTCTGCAGAGGTTGTGATTAAGTGGAGTAAACGAAGTTTGAAGAATTACAAAAATAGTAAAATCCTGATAATACACATATCCCACTCCCTTTTAGACCTGGCTTTGAAAGTATGTTATCAGATGGATGTTATACTCAGAGTTCTTTTTATGAGGAACAAAATAGTTGAGACTTTTGAATGATCTGGGACTTGTTTCTTTTGTTTTTGAATGGGACTATGCTGAGCAGGACAGAATGTCAGGTTATGATTATGTTAAAAGGGTTCGATTGTAATATAGTATGAAGGATTGGAAATATCTGAGGCTGAATGTAAACAAAAGAAAGGAAAGTAGTACCAGATACTGCTATTATCAAACATGATCTGATTCAGAGGAGGTGGCTAACACACACCTGTGAAAGACAGTGAAGAGAAAGATTTGATTTGGAATGGGATTAATAAGGAAATTATATTATCATCATGTGGATTGTTCATAATATTATGGTTTACCTGTATCGCTGAGGAAGGCATGTAAGCTTTTATAATTGTGTGTGAAGATATGTTGGCGATATCTTCTCATGTTCTTGTGCGTCTAAGAAGGATAGTTGTGATATCTTCATATGTTCTTGTACATCCAGGAAGGATAGTTGTGATATCTCCTTATGTTCTTGTACACCCAGGAAGGATAGTTGTGATATCTTCTTATGTTCTTGTACACCCAGGAAAGATAGCTGGTCACAACATTGCTGGGAAAAGCAAAGAGATCCAGAGTGTCCCATACTTCTGGACTGTGCAGTATGGCAAGAGTATTAGATACACAGGTGAGATTGTCAGTTTTTGCTGGATTTGGAAGGGGTGAAAGGATTGAGCATCCAGGTTTGTAAGAATTGATATGCTTGAAAAAGGACTGGGGACTAGACATTACAATGGCCATGCCAGTGGAAAGTGGTGAGGTTGTGCTGTATAAATAATTTGTCAAGGTGATGAAGTTGTTATGAAAATGAAACCTTCTGCACATATTGCTGCTCAGATGCAATGGTTGATAATTGGCAATCACTTCTGTCACTGAGAATGACTTTGTACACTTCAACATTTCAAACTGTGGTCGCAATGAGGTTTCATGTTACAAAATTAAATATTTCAGGCTGACATCCTGGCTCTTTTGATGTTATAGACTTCAGTATTTCAGGCTATGGTCATGACTCCGATGTTGTTTCATTTTATGATTTAATATCTCAAGCCTTGGGTATGATTACGATGATCTTGTTTCATCTTATGAGTTTGAATACATGCATTTCATGCTATGGATTTTGTTTTGCTGATCTCTGATCATCTTGTGAACTTGAATATGTTAGGTTACGGACCTGGTTATGATGATGTCATTATCCATGGGGATTTGGATGAGAACAAGTTTGTGGCCTACTATACAAAGTAAGTTTGAATGAAACCATGTGTCCAGGTTTTGAGTCATATAACTGATTGCAATCATGTTGTTAATAATTTGAATATGACGTATTTGCAGTTCTGGCAGAGCAATCACATTTTTAATACCCTGTATGGGGCACAGCACTGAGTAATTTGTTCAGGACCCCGAGCACATATTCACATACTGTTGCTGTCACTTTTATGGCACAAGTCACTGTGTTGCGAAAATAATGATCTGTAATATCTCAAGACTCTATACATCAAGTCTGATCAGTCATTACACTTTGTAACATATGATCAGTCATAACACTTTGTAACCTGTCATTCTTGAACCCAGCCATAACTTATTTCTTACCTCATTCTCTTTGCTTGTGTTATCTGTGTGCAAATAATTCCTTGTTTTCTGAAGAGGTGCAGGAAGTGGAATTCGTATTCTTCAGACAGTATCCCTTCTTTCATGAAATACTGTAACTGTCAAAGCCGTCATAGAGTCGAATGCCTCTTCATTTGCAGGGAAGAAAAGGTTGTTGCAGTTGCCAGTCTTGGATGGGATCCAATTGTGTCCCAGGCAGCAGAGCTGTTGTCAAAAGGGGGAAGTATCTCTAAGAAAGAAATCAGGTGAGCCTTATTCTGTGCTGGAAAATATTTGTCTCCCCTCATACTGAGAGTGCCATACAAGTAGGTAATAATCAGGTGTTGCTGGTATAATCATCAGTAATTCACTTATCAGGGGTGCCAATTTTCCAGCTGAAGCCGGATTTACAGCTTTTTTGGTGGTATGAAAGTTTCAGGCTTATGCCACTATCACCGGCCAGCAGGTGTTCCTGTCAGCCAGTAGCTCTCAGTGCCTTACTAAGCTTCAGGGTCATTGTTACAGTGGGTGGGAATAATAAGGTGACACTGGTCATTTAGTAAGAACTGGATATAATTTGTGTGCACATGCCTTGTGTTTTTGTTTATTTACCTCAGACTGGTCTGAAACTTCCAATAGGAGACTTAAATGACAGCAACTGAATTGAAGCAAATAGGATCGCACTTTTCATCATACCTATTGTTTGTGCAGTGAGTGAGGCTACCTTTGAATAAAGTCTTGATGCTGTTGCGAGTACATCCACTCTTCTGCTAATTGTAGTAGCAAGGGAGAATGCTGGTGATTGAAAACGTACAAACTTAATTATTTTTTAGCCCTTCCAGCACTACTCTTGTACATTTCTCTCACAGCTTTCATCGATCACCTTCTCTCAGTAACAGTCATCTATTTTATATTTGGCAACTTGGAAACACATGTGTCACTTTTCTGGACAACCTTCCATGGCTACAGACCTCAAATTCGGCAAGAGAGTACAAAAAGATGCATGACGACCTGCAATATTTTCTATTTGGAATCTCTGAATTCTGAAAAAACAAATTTACAAAATTTTTATGGCTCTTGGTAATCCCGGTCCGGAAACAAAACAAAATTTCATTAACGAATGACATCATAAAAATTTGTGCAAGCCAAAGTAATTATCAGTGGGAACCCACAGCGATATTGTTATGCCTGGGTGAAGGAGAGTGGTGGGGGGAGAAGAAGAGGGGAAGGGGTAGAGGAAGAGATGGAGAGACACCCAAAAAATTGTTCAGCAGTTTGGTATCCCTGTCTTCCTCTAACTTTTCTGACAGTGTCAGGATGCCCCCGCTAGTGTATATATATTTGACAGCACTAACCATCAGCAGAGGCACCAGCTCAATCATATACCACATTGATAGCTATCCAAAGCGCCTATTTAAGCAGAACTTGTTGTTTTGAAAACATCCTTAACTGAATGCAGACGTTTTAGCTTAGAAACCTGATAAGGCTGCCAAAATTAGCCCAGTACTGCATATAATGGAAGGGTTAAAATCATTGGGATATATAATGGGAATAACCTTTTTCTGTTTGATCTCTTTTCAGAAATGATCCGACCAGCTGGATTTCACGACTGAGCGAAGCTTGATTTTTCTCCAGTTGTTGAAAGCAATGGTCATATTTAGCTGATTAATTAAACTTCTTCCAAAGGATGCATTCTAGGTAGAGCGGTTTACATGTGTATTCATGGTTAAAGCATTGAGGTTGTGTTTCTGAAATGTGATAGCTCCTGTATGTATGAGGATTATAATATTACAAGATAGACTGCTGAATGTTAGAGTTCTCATATCACTGCATGCATGTGCTCCATGTCAACATATAACACTGTATTCCACAAAGTGATGTATGGAGAATGGGATAGTATTCAATATTATTGCTTGCATGAAGACACCTAACTCTTCATAAATTTTATTACCTTGGGACTTCGAGCTTTTACAAAAATTCGAATACTGTTTAAAATTCTATGCAAAATGATGTGAAATTTTGTAGGACTTTATTTATGACATTTAGGACTTTATTTATGGAATTTAGGACTTAATTTGTGGAATGTAGGACTTGATTTGTGGAATACAACCGTTTAATGTCTATATGGACGATGTGTTATTCAAATATATTTTCTGGTGTGTGAAGAGGTGTCAATAATATCCTCTGTACTGCTGCATTTTTCTACATCTGCCATAAATGATTAAAATCTTCCATTTTTAAATTAGTTAGCTTTATCCAAACTTCAAAGAATGCTTATATGGTGTGGCAAGGTAGAAGCTGAATGCATGAGGTGAGTGTGACATTTCTGATGTATGTAGTCTTCACTCATCACAACTGGTTATCTTCAATGACTGTAAGCACATCATAGCTAATCACACTTGTATTTTAGTATTTGTCTTTCATTTGAGAATGATGAGTTTGAAGGAATATTCTGCAATCTGCCAGCTCTCTTATTCATTGTGTCATATTACTAACTGTATCTAGACTTTTTTTGGGTAGCCATGTTCTTTTTAGTGTATGAGTGTTAGGTTATTTGCTTTGCCTAGACAAGGTTTTATTTGTATCATTTTGTTTACTGTACGTAGACAAGATTTTATTTGTGGAATTCATTTTGCACTACAAATTATTTATGTTAAGATATTCACTTTCTCTTGCATATGAAACAAACTGCATATTTCAAACTTCAGCATTTAAAAAGAGTAAAAGAAGTGACTGCTTGAACCCAGTTGTGTGTTTTTTCCAGAGGCACAGTGAGTGGTCTGTTGTGCATATCTCTCTCTTGGTTGTTGAGGAATGTTGAGCCTTGTTCCTTATATATGAGATACGGCAAAAGTCAGTACATTGACTATTTCAATGAAAGTCAAATATCTTTATATGATTACACTGTGGTAATAAAGATATGCAGCGTTGATCATAAATAGCCAATATTTTGGTGCAACAAAGAAAAAGAGATTGTAACCGATAGTGCCTCTTCCGACATCTCATCACTGTGCTATGGAAATGGGCAAAGTCAGACTTAAGCCATTCTTAAATAAGATACCATGTTGCTTATGAGATCAAGGCCTGCGCTGACATATATAAAAAAACTTTTTTAAGTCACCAGTATCTTCCCGCCAAACTTCAGTCGCAGAGATATGCACTGACTCTTTTTAACTTTGCCATAAGAATATTTTCATCCTTACTCTCTCAGAAGTTTTTAAAATGACACAGGTCAGTTTTGTAGCACAGTGACCATATTGTAGAATGAGTTGTTGCTATGTGTGTCTGTGTGAGACGCAGTGTTGCATTCTAGACTACTTGCTCACTTACTGAAGTCATGGCAAACATCATGATCATTCTGGTCACATAATTTTTATAAAGAATGTTTCTTAAAACTGAGTGATGGTTTATTTATGGTGTCCACAACAGCATGATTTTATTTGTGCTAACTTTGTTAAAACTCATTTTGCCTTCCATGTAATGCTGCAAAGTTATTCTTGATGCCTTATCCATCTTTTTATACTCAGTGTGATACAGTTTTTACTTTTTTTGCCCACTTTGGAGGATTATGAATCCATTGCCAGAGGTTAAGTATAAAAAAAACAACAAAACAACACTTATTTTGCAATAACAAGGAATTTGCATAAGTCTTATGTTGTGATATGAAAACTGTTTTGTTGTCAAGACTTTTGTCTTTTCAAGGTCATTCCACTGATTCATTTGTTACAGGAATAAGTTCAAGTTTTGGGAATACCACTTTATGCCTGTTGCAGTTTGAATTCTATGTATAAAAAAAATGAAAAAATATAAACCCAGAGGTTATGACTTTTATTTATTCAAAGAGGAAAATATTTTTTGCAGTATCATACAGTGTTATCCATCTTATTCATGAGACATACACATAAAACAGTACTTGTATATATAAATACACAATATTACAAATAAAATACATATCAAAGTCATTGCTAGTCGCCATGATGCAACACCCTGGTCCTATCAGCTCTAAAGCCAGGTAATCATTTACATCTGAGTGGGGTGAGTTAAATGTCCTTTCTAGTAACACAACAATATAACTACCCGAATCAGTTGAACCAACAATATAAACTAGACAATTTTAAGATTATGAGCATGACTCACAAACCATATTGTTCTGCTGCTCCTCACACCAAGTATGTTAAGTTCTCTTAATGTTGAACCATGTAACCAGATATGTCTATATATCACCTCTTGGAAACAGCCTCAATCGTAATGTTGTTTTAGAAAAAGAACACGCACAAAAATAATTTTTCAGGTTCAGTGTCTTTGATTATCACTCAGGTTGTGATTCTAGCCATAATCAAAGTATTAAGAGGTATGGGCTCACACACAGAAGGATGCAACTCCATGTCATGCCCAATACTGACATTTACTTAATCATTTATAACCTACACTTAGTGAGAATATCATACCAGAATACACAAACTGTATAAACTTTCAAAGTACCTGTTGTCTAATGTATTCTTCCAACATCAAGTTAGTAAAATCTCCATTATTATGCATATTTGTTCTTATTATAGCAGTGTCATGATCAAATTGATTGGTCACAATTCAATAACAAACCCATGACGTATTGTGGTTAGTGTGTTAAGATTTGTCATTCATCAACTGCCATGATGCATAATTGTGACTGTTGTCTTTAATGCTTCATTCTTCTTTGCTGATAATTATATTAAGTTTATCAGCAAATTATACAAAATTAGAAATGTTTGAATTTCCAGAATTTATTGTTAAGAATGTTTAACTCATTAAATAGTTCACCAGTACCTCTCAGTTGTTGTTCTGTGGATTTTTTTTTGTGGTTTTAACATTTCTGTTTTGATTGTGTGCTTGTATATATATTCATTCTGTGGCCATTATGCGGGCTATGGACATGGAGCCAGTAGAAGTGCTTAAGTTATAAAGGCACAGTCTTTGTAGGCATCCATATCTGAGATAAACTAAGCATCCTATTTTCTGATGGTGTCTGAAAATTCCCACATATATTTCAAGAGGCTGGATGAGGAAGATCAGGCCTTGATATATTGAGAGTCAGGTAGTGCTGTAAAAAATATTACCCCAAAACTTACAATATCAAATGTGATTGCATTGACATACATATGTATTTATATGTATAGAAAAAAATAATACGTATTTCAACAGTTAATGCAATGACACAGTTGCTCTGGGGACTTTTGATTAAAAAGACTTCTATGTCTTCGACTGTGATCAACTTCTGAAAAGGGCCACTTGTCCTAGGGGAAGTTAAATAAAGTCAAATAAATTAGTCAGTATTGTGGAAAGTGTTCAAAGAGACAGATTTTCATGATTTTTATACTTGCTGAGATGGCCTTGCTACACTAAAGAGATAATGTCACACAGTGCAGCTCGATTTATGGAAATTGGAGTGCATTGATTAAGTCGCTATGGAAGCTGAAGCTAAACTATATGATCAAGGATACATTGCAAGAACTAAGTGTATATGGTGATACTGTTTACTACGCACATCTTGCATTTCTATTCTGGAATAATTTCCTTTATAATATATAATTTATTATAATAATGTAAGCTTGCTTCAGACTGCTTTCAATCACCTAACCATTTCCCACTCCTCAGATGGAAAGTAATTGTACATAAATGCAAACCCTCAAAGTGCACACACACGCAAAAAAAAATAATAATTTAACTGCAGTGCATGAAGATGGAACATTCACTGTAAATTCTGTATAGCCAATTATAAAGCTGTTCAGAGTTGAACACTCTCAGACACTGAGACTTCTTATGAGCATAAAACTTCAATGAGCCAACATAGCTACTGGGAGTTGATTCTGATTAGTCATTTCCTTTGAATTTGTTGATAGAAACTCTCAGAATTGTTCATGATAACATCATACAGCATGTTATTAACTTTATGTGTGATTTATATGTGATTGTGTCTTGTGAACATGGGAGGAAAACTGTAAACATGCTTTTGCGAATGCTAGTATTAGTATACTCAGAATTAGAAGCCCCATTTCCTGAGGTCACCAGTCCATAACCTTATTATGCTGTTGGGGTATGTAGTAAACATGTTACGACCTCTATCTGTGGATCTGAGCCCTGGGTCAATGTTTTCGCAGGTCTCCCAGAATCTGTATGTATATCGAAGGTGAAATCAAATGCTTTGGTGGAAGATGAGAGTGTTTACTTTCTAGAACAGCAGAACATGAAATAAAAATCCTGAAATATTAACTATTAATGGCAAAATTGTCCAGATACACAGAAACCAGTTGTGTGCAGACACTGGACTTAGACTGCATGCGAAATCATTTACGAGACAACCTCAAGTGTGGAGGCGAACGGAAAACAAAGAACAAAGAACAGTGTTGTGGGAATGACAGGATCTGCTCATAATCGTGCAAGAGGTCTAAAATTATAGGTAAAAATCCTGGGACTTTTCCCAAAATGTACTTAAGAGTATAGGGATGTGGTTACGGACAAGGAGAAGCAGGGTTAAGGGAGAGAAAGTAACCCTGTCCAGAGACTCTCACACTATGAGTCACAGGAGTTCGTTCTGATCCCTTACCGTAACCCTGACATTGGTGCTCTGAAAAAATTTATTAGATATCAGGAATACGATCAACTAGGGATAAGATGAGATAAGATAAAACTTTATTATCCAATTACTGGCAATTTGCTCTCATAGCATGTTTGACAATAATACAAGACATTAACCCAAATACACTGTACATAAATGACATCATTACACCCATTCACGACTACAAACACACACACTCACACATTCACATATTCACACACATACATACACGCACGGGCGCACGCACGCACGCACACACACACACACACACACACACACACACACACACACACGTATACAGAAGTTACTAGCCACATCATTATACAAGACAACCTGAAGTGTTGAGAGGAATGGAAACTGTTGCTTATGCGTATGGCGGATGGTAAAAAAATACTACATCGAAAAGATTACCAAGAATCTTTTGGTGCTAGCAAATGAAAACTGAACAATGTGTCTGAAGTCTACAATAATTATCATATATTACCAACCATACACAATTATGATTTCCGAGATCTGATATTGGACATTTTCTCCACTTGGCTTTTTCCATGGGGGAATATGGGTTTTTTTTTGTTTTTTTGTTCATGATTCACCTTTTTTCTGAGTTCTCTAACAGAGACCCAAAACACAATGGGAAAGTCCCAGGAATTTGCTTACTTATCACCAATTAATAAGGAGATTAGGAGTATTCATGAACAAGTAGACTGTCCCTCTTGATCTGTGATTATGAATCAATGCTAATACTTGAGAAATGGAAACGATTGAATAACGACGCAAACTAAGGGACGACAAATATAACTTCCGGTTCTGATTTGGTCAAGGAAAGCATATCGTCATTTTCACTTTACAGTGAAGACAAACACTGTCATGTCGTTAGAAACCGTCCCGAAAGAACTGAGGAATCTCAGGGCTTGCCTACTCTGTTCCCTTGTAAAGGTAAAACTTAGATCAAGTCAGATTTTCACACTCATCGATGTTGAAATAATTTTATCGATCATCATGTGGCTGTCTCTGCAATCCCAAAATGATTTTGAATGAACAAAATGCTTGGATTCCAAATTAAATGGAAATAGACTAGACTACTTTTTAATTTTATATACAATTTTTCATCCTTAAGGCATAGACTACTCTAAAAAATGTTCTATTAGGCAAAAACTGCCGCTTATTTTTTTGAAACCAACCCTGACTATTTTTATGAGATTGCCAGCCAGTGCTCAGTGCAAGAAAATTATACGAGTGAGTCGAGTGAACTTTTTGTGAAGGCCTCAGTTTTAGAATTCAGGACTAGAGAATCAGAAGTGTTTTCTAAAGTCTTCTAATGATAATGCTCATTTCTTCTGGTAATCTTTAATAACTCCGTATCATTTACTGACCTGTAAGTATGTATGTTGAATACAAGTTTGACTTATTTATTAGCAGATATCAATTATGAAATTTTCCATTTGAATGATTTTTGACCAATGACCATCCCCAGAGCTGCCAACCAGTACGAAATTTTCGCATTTCATACGAAAATCTGACCTCAGTACGAAAATACGAATCGTACTCTTAAAAATACGAAAATCGACTGTCAGTATGAAAAAGAATACCGTGAATGCCTTCTGCAGTCCACAACGAAGTCGGGCGCTTAAAGAGCTTTCTGCTTTCTTGTACTGAAAATCATCAAAATGGGCTGTTTTAATCATGAGTACAAGTACTCGAGTCTCACAACAAACGATTGAAAATCGTAGAGGACAGTACAGTATACATACTGGCATTCCGTTTTGTGGAGTACATAGCAGTATCGATGCTGACGCGCGTTTCTTAGTTTCGCTTTCGCTGGCACCGTTTGGCGTGTATGTTAGGCCTATTTCCCGGCCGCATACCAAAAATTGCAAGATCCAGAAGTTTAGTTGAAACTAGTCTAGAAGTCTCTTACAAAGATTGAAAGATACCAGTCTTGGTTACCAGCCACAGGAGGCTTTAACTTTATGCTATTGTTCAAGCCATCTCCAGATAACCTTGCGGCATTTGGGGCTTTACTTTGATGCCCGACGAATCCCGTCATGCGTAGGCATTGTGCCATGCCCAGTGCCTACACATTACCCTGTAGGCTATGTTTCATTTTGGTCTGTTAGTGTATATTGTAGGCCCTCAGGGCATTAGATGACCTACATTTGGGATGAGTATAGTGTACTACTATAATAGTGTTGGCTTCAGGGCCAAAGTTAATGACCTTTACTGTACTACAAGACTAGAACTAGTAGGCCTGACAGAGCTGGCTTTCAAAGCCCCAGTTTGGAAAGTTTAGGGCTAGCTCTAGACTAGATGGATTTCTCTTTCCTGCTCTACCAGCAGATGACATGCTTAACTCTGAGACTGAGCAATTTAAGGTATAAATATGAGCATTTTACACTTGGGTACAATTACTGCTATTAGCAGTTCAAGGTCTCTGGTGACATTGGCAAAATTTTAGCAGGATATAATTATAAATGATTTAATTTTCCTAGTGGGCATAGTAAAATGCTACAGTCTTTCCTCTGATGGTCTGGAATTTCAAGCTTAGCAGCAATTATGTGATGAACAAGTTTCTTTTGTATAAACTTGTCTTACAAAATGAGGGCTTTCTTGTGTTATTATTGACGGTATCTTACATATCTTATCAGTTGTTTTTTGTTGTTTTTTTTTAATTTTGGAGGAAGGGGGAATTTTTTTTAGTTAAAAGGAAGAATTCACCTGATCAAAATAGCACTTAGATTTCAGGAATATGAAAAGGATTTGGAAAGAGCTGTTGATAGTCAAGTATATTATTTTACCACAGTGAGTGACTCCCATTAGACTACCTCAGTTTAATGCTGAAGAAAAGCCTCTTAGTGTGATACAGAAACAGTAGCTATCTACAAGCCTAAAAGAATGACTAAACAGCCAAATAAGGAGACATTCATTTAAATTTTGCGATATTGTTTTTCTGCACCAATGTGCGTATGAAAATCAGGGTCAGAATATGAATTTTTGATGCCTGGAATATGAAAATCTAGTTTTGGAGGTTGGCGCTTTAATTAGCGTCAAAATATGAGCTCTTAATGTCATGTAAAGAACCAGCGTTAGAGGTTGGCAGCTGTGAGTTGTGCTTCTGAATCTTAATAAAATGTTAATTCTTCTTACTTCTTCTATGACATATCCCCTCAACCAGGATTCTCTTGTTATTAGTCAGTATATTTTCTTGCTGTAATATTTCTTATGAGGCATTTCAAAATACAATGATCAGCACTGTAATTTGCATCATGAATAGACGCTTACAGACTCTCCTGCTATAATCTTTGTGTTTCTTTTCAGACATTTGAACAATTTGAATTTGATGGCTGTGAGAACTGTGAAGAGTATCTACACATGAAGAATAACAGAGATGCGGTGTATGAATGCACAAGTGCAAATTTTGATGGGTAAAATTGTTTATTTTTCAAATGGGCAAGGTCATCCTCACTCCCCGATACATACAGAAATTTAGGTCTTTGTCTTTACAATAGTCATGATCATTGTAATACACTTTCCTGTTTTCACATAATACTCAGGGAAAGTTCATGCACTTTTGTAAAATAATGGCTGTGAAATAATATTTTTAGCTGTGGGTTTATTTCAGTGTAAGATTTGACACTCTTTTCATGAAGTGGGTAATATACTAATAACACTGGTAATAATGACACTTTGGCAATAACGCCAGTTATCTTAAATCCTTATTTTTCTTGCTGTGGTAAGCTAATAAATCCTTTTAATAACAACCACGGTTTATCAAAACCACGGTAATAGCGCGAGAGAATTTCTGGCAGCGCACTGGCCTCATTTCAGTCGCATAATTTCACCAGATTTGCATCGTCGGTCACTATGCCAACACGCCGCCACCCTGTCCATTGTGGTCAGTCTATTCATCATTGTTGAATGATACAGTGGGTCTATGAAAAACCTCTTGATTCGCACTCCTCTATCTTGTGTATCACATCTTGTAATTCAACCGAGACATGGCTATATATATGTTGCAAAAACATGTTTATTTCTTCACATGTTATTTCTTCCCCTTTTCATTAGCCTTTCCTTTTCTTAATCCTTCATTACTGGAATAGCAAGACCTCGGAAATAACGAGACATTGTATCAGAACATTGCATATCGTTATAACCGAGTGTCACTGTAGTTGTAGAAATATTGAAAAACATATATGATATTTTCAAATGAGGGTGTGTCAGAGTAATCACATTGTTTCTGCATTGAATTCAGTCTGGATAGGGGGAAAATAGGACCATCTTTCTAAATGTACTCTTGAATTATGATTTGAACTAAAGTAATAGCACTTTCAAATTGTTTTTTTGTAAAAGTGAAATGATGGACTGTGGAAAGGTTTCCAAGCATCAGCTTGTAAAAGATTTTTCTTCCTTTTCAGACTTATAGCGATGATGAGTCCTGAGGACAGCTGGGTGGCCAAATGGCAGAGAATAGGTAAGAGATGTAATAACAATTCTTTTATTCTATACAGTGCAGAATGGGGGAAAGTATCTATAGGTATTAATCAGGTTGTGTACAGCTGTTGACTATGTAGATAATTGAGCTAGACATGTGTCATTGTCAACTTCCACTTCCATTCTGTTTAATTTGTCTTCACTCCCTCTTGCAGAATTTATTATAGAATAGGATAGTATCATGTGAAATATTAAGGTTAGGTTAATGTTGGAACTTTTGTTACTTGTTAACATTTCTTATGCCATATCAAAATAATGTGGCACATTATAGCTTGTCTGAGTAATTGCTATGGTGCCAGTGCAATTAGACCTCCCACGCTGACCCGTAACTTGCAGGGCAGTTGCTAACTTTGGGAAGTCAGAAAGAAATCCATCCCATTCTTGAGATGTAATTATGTAACATCAGCTTCATATATATTTGTTTGGTATTTCTTACAAAATGGCTCCCTTTATAAATTTCAATTCAGCACTTACTGTTTTCAATAGTAATGCTTACATTTTTCAGCAATTCTGAAATTTTTTTAATTCAAAAATTCAATTTCAGTGGGTATACCCTGCATACAAAATATTGTATAATTCCTCCATCATGACAGTGATTAACCTTAAATCTCTATTAACCTGAATGAAAATAAAAACCCTATCCATAGGCCCCTTTTAGTCAGTAGTGAGATACTTACAGTAACCTGATAACAGGTAGAGAACTTTATATAGTTCGATGTCTGGTTTTGATAACTGATGCGCCACCAAGAAAGGAAGGAGAGATGGAGAGAGGATAAAGCAAACTACCCCATGAAAATTTTTTGTTCCTATGCATGTAATTTGAAATATTTGTCAAACAAAGGTGAATACAGTATACGACAATCTCTGACATAAAGGAACACTATTGATTGGTCATGGCCTAATGGCCATAGAGGTTGTCTCATTAACTACTAACAGTGCCGTCTGCACACCTTTTCTATTGCCTATCTTCTAAATGGCACATGCACCATGCTTATTATTACCGTTGCTTGTGCATGATATACACGGTAACTGGCTAAGTGTATCTGACGAAGTGTTATTAGGATGTTTTTTTGTTAACCATTGCACATCTTTGCCTCACTCTAATCATTCTTATTTTCTGCAACACGTTGCCTTTTTGGCCATCAGGAAGTATCAGGTTGGCAAAGACAATATCAATTTCACTTTCACATGATTTTAAAATACAAATGCTCAAAGAAGTTGATGAGTAAACGTGTTCAACATGTGAAGTTGCTTGAAAACACAATATACTGACCATGACGCAACTGAGCTATTGTCTGCCCTTATATTTACTAAAAATGAATAGCACAAACTTGTTTAACTTGTTAAGACTTGGTCAGCTCCTTCAATTTTATTTTAAAGACTTCTGCTGTACTTTACTCAGTCTGTAAATGAGGATAATGCAAAACTCACTTAATCCACCAACCTTTTGCTAGTTCCTGTAGTTTCATATTAACAGGATTCTGTTAAAGTTTCTGTGGATATATCTCTTCATATAAGTAATGTAATTTTGTCCTTTTCTCCCACAGAGAGATTCACAAAAGGTTGCTATGCAATCTCTGTGACAGGCCACTTACCTCCTGGCATTGTCAGGGAGTTGAGAGCTAAAGGACGGTTCTACAATCCTAGAGACGTCAGTGAAAGGACATAGTTTTGTGTGCATATCGGTATTGGTGTATGTGAGTGTGCCTGTGTCAGTGAAAGAATAAAGCAGTGAATGAAATAATGCTAGTGACATGAAGGATATATATTAATTGACTTGCATAATCACAGCTTCCATTTAATGGCATAGTTTTCTTACAAGAGAATTCTTGCATTTTCCTATATAAAAGTCAGTGGACAATCGCAACACCTTTCAGTTACACATTTCCCAGTTCCTGTTGGAAGGCGATGAATTATCAAGGTTTTATAGTCAATAATTTTCCGAGATGCTTTGGGAGTTGCAGTTAAGCAAAGGTGACTATAGTAAGAGCGTGCAGTCTAAAAAAGAAAAAAATTACCAAGACAGTGTCACTAAGTGGAATCATATGATGGTGCTGGTACGTATGTGTATGTGTGTGCATCTTGGGTGCCTAATAACATGTGCAAAAAGTGAGAATTGAGAGATGTGGCACTTGGAATAAAAGAGAACGGCAGGCCAAATCTGATTATCTGGAAAGATGGATCTGGTAGCATTTTTAAACTTTTGTATTGGAGCATTTTTTTATGAGGAATATCTATGTGAAACTAGAGTTATTGTAAAACATTGAGCAAGCTGGGTTACTTTTGTTTGGATTTTATTATGCCTGTTATAAAATACAAAGATTATCTTAGCCCTTATCATACCTGATTAAGAGACAGACGCTTCAGGAAAGCTCTTGTGTGCTACATTTTGTGCTGCATTTCACTATCACAGATAATGTGAAATCTGTCCAATTTGAAATGATTTAGGAACAGTTTGAAGGTGTGTTGCTGGGGACCTGGGAAATACCACAGTGAAGAGTGATATGTGTGAAGCTGCATGGATAGAATGTAAGCAAAAATCAACAGATCTACTAGTTATAATGTGAGCTGAGAAATATTGAATGATTCAGTCATTTTGTGTTCATCATTTTGAAACATTACCTTCATTTTTCATGTGGTTGTCATATAAAATAAAACATCTGCTCATTGTGGTTATCAGTTGTGTTTTGTGTATGATGAGAAAGAACATGGGAATAAATGAGTTTTGTTCTTAGATTATGCAGTATCAAGAGCAGTGGTGTATACCAAGGATGCCCATCATTTGACCTGTGGACCAAAATGCTTATGATCTACCAAGGCTGTAAAATACGGCCTGCTATGTTTCATTGAACCACAATGTGGAGTGCTTACATTATCCAATGTTATGCTTTATGCTAAACCAGACTCTCACCATTATGCATATATGACCCCTAAAAGATGATTAAAACACAAAACTCCCCTCCTCCCTTCCCCTGCCAGCAGAAAATGTTGGGCACTTCATGTATATCCACTAGGTGACCTTTTTAAAAGGACCTTTGAAGAAAGAAGTTTATTTGACTACAAAGGCTGTAGCTCTGTTACTGATTGCAAGTACTGACATTAAATACAACAAACATAACTGGCTTCCCTGTATTGCTGACCTTTTTTTTATACATCAAATATCTCTCTCTGCATTTAGTATTTCCACATTATGAATGTAAACTTTGTTTACTTGCAGTTTCATGTCTCTAGGGTTCACAACAGCTTCAAAGCAAAGTTGCGAAATATCTCCTTTATTAGTTACCCCGTGCCGAGATTTCTAATCATCCAGGTTTTAATACTGAAAGGCTTTATTATATTATCTAATGTTTATCATACCTTTTTTTTTTGTTTTGTTTTGTTTTTGCTGTAAGAATGTCACAAAAAAAATAACAGGACAATGTTATGAAAGAATACAGACAACATTTATTTTAATGCACATTTCTATCAAATATTGATAAAGGTTGTATAACAAAAACACCTCATATGGCAAGAACCCCAGAATCACAAACCATTGAAGCAATTAGGAATAAATCAATAATGAAACATTTAGAAATAAATTTATGTCCATAGTCAAACTCAACATGAGTGAAGATGCTAGACTAGCCTGTGTCAATAATCAGTGAAATCACGTAACATAAAGTTTGTTACACCCTGGTTTCCATACAATGACCAATGTCAAACCATGTTATTGCTCTGAGGAGTTTTTAAAAAAAAAAAAGGGGGAAATTCTGCACAGTACAGCCTGTATAACCCTTGTGCTATGGAAAAACCTTTTTTAAGTACTGATGTCACCAAATTTCAAGACTTCTTTAGCATGTCATGAGTATAATCTGATAGGTACAAAGGAGAACTACCTCTGAGATGTTTGGGAACATCTAGAATCTGCTTGTAATAAAAGGTAAATGCATACATGCACATCATATACAGCAAAGGAGTTAATTCAAATCATAATATACAGCAACTGGAATTACTCCAAACTTAAAATGAACTAGCATTTTCTGTTACCAGGCATAAAAAAAGAAACAAAAACTATCGTTCACAACTTGAAGATTAAAGGTCATTTCTCTTAATACGAAGCAGTGGCGTGTGTGCATGAACAATGTCACAGTGAAATGTGAACTGTGCTCTTGTGCACCTACAGTTGGCCCTTATGTATACAACCATGACCTAAAACATTCCCTCATAGGCAGGCTCCCCAGCTAAAGTAATCACTCTGTAAAACTCAAGAGCCTGGTCTGAAAGATACATAAATAATAGAGGATATATCTGCAACAAAGCAGATTTGGCTCAATGGACCTATTAGGTTAAATAGCATACATCCAGCCGATTCTTTCCTGAAATATACTGATGACTCCGTGCCAGAAATGCATATCTCCATTTTTGGCTAGATCGGAGTTATCTACATAAAATGGCATGTAATGCGTCGGTAATGAATACTTGAGATTGTTTTGTAACAGTAAACAGGATCTTCTTGACAATTTATGAAATGCTGACAAAATTTTCATTTGCCATTTTCTCAAAACTATGAAATGTAGAGATATGCACTTCTTGCTCTGAGCCATCAACATTCTTATAATTTTTATCATGCTGTTTGTATGTGTGGAGCCAAAACATCTGTTTCCCAACTAATCAGTTAAGCTGGCTTGTAAATAAGACAACTTTCACTTTCACTGTCCATAGTGCATTAAAGGACCCAGTGTTGTGACCTTCTGGATGTTTAAACAAATTCTTAGAGATCCTCTGTTCTAGCTTCTGGTAAGTCTACTGTCAAGTGGCTTTTCTGATAGCTTCAAATAAAAACTTCACACGTCAGTCCGAACATGCACTATAATGCTGCTCAAAATAGTTTGATTTTATGGCACATCATCATAACAACTGCACAATGCCATGCTCAAAATTGTTCACAAAAATCAACATGTTCAAGTTAAAAATCTTATGTCAAGCATCAATCATATTTTGCACAACAGCAATTAACATGAAACACCCAAAATTTGTATTTATCAGTTGTCTATCAAAATACAACTACAGAAAATGTCAAGTTAATGAATTTTTAATAATGAATGAGACCTAGCAATCACACGTTGGATGAAGATGTATCAGTTTGTATCAAAGTGTTGCTCAAAATCTGAATTAATAAAGCACAACGGTTCACAACATTTATTACTGATGTGTAGACCATGGCTGAGAAACGGCTGGCTTTGCATACCTTGTTTTCATCGAGACTGTATTGCACTACAACCATTAAGTACTTCTTCTTTGTAACACTGTAATGAAGAAATTTTTCAAGTAATTCACAAGGTTCATTTCTTACTATACCACAGAGAACAGTCTTTAGGAAATCTATACCAGTACTTTTGACCATGGTCAAATCTTAAACATGCCTTCTTATTTAGCTTTTTATCACCTGTCAAACTCTGTGCAAAACTGCTTTGCTAAATATTCTTAGTCGTGGTACAAAGATAATGGCATCGTTACAAAGAAGGATCATTTACTCCTCTCGACACAGAGAAAAAATGCATCTCACTCACATACATGGAAAAAATAAATGATGACATGATATCTGGACCTTAATTTCCATGGAATCTGACATTTAAGAAGACAGAACACAAAGTATGGCAACTATTGGCAAGACTGGGAGGCAATTTTTTTTTCATGGAAATCACCTGTGACTGTGCTGAGAAACTGTTAAGAACAGCTAAAGCTACACTGTAAAGTGATGTTCCTACTGTTTCAATATTAGGTTGATGAATCAGTTAATGTTTAGTGCTTGAAGAAAATCAACTGTGACATGTACATGATTCCATACATACTTGAAGCCTTATAATTCTTCTGTAAAATGACAGTTGAAAAAGTAATCCATGCACACAAAACAGCAATAATTTCAAAATTTATGATATCCCCTTTAGCATCAGCACCACTGACCCGTGTCACATGCACATTTCTTGTAAAGTCTTCTGTATGGCAGCGTCATTCAAACAGACAGCTGGGAACATGTATCAGTGACATCATGATAAATTGTGCGAAGTTTTAAATCTGCTCCAAACAGAGCCATTTGATCTGATGAGCAATTGCACAGGCATCAATAAATGCAAATACACCATATTTTCACCATGCTTTAAAATTGACATTTTTCAGAATCTGAAAAAATGGGGAAAATGTTCTTATGGTAAAACAAAAATATCTTTTTAAATGCAACTTAAGCGGTAAGAGATTGGCACATTTTGATTTTTGTAATATACCAAAGTGGACCTTGATCTAAAAACACCAACATGGTATTCATATTCCAATCTGACCTGATGGAAGGGCAGTAACAATAACAATGTTAAGCTTCATCTGAACAGGCAGTAACCAATGGAATGATTAGTGGAATCCTGCTTGGGAATCTTCAACAAAATTCTAACATCTCTAAATTTCTAGACACTAATATGAATGTGATTTATAAATCTCTTGTCCAGTCTGATGCTAGCTCAAACAACTTCACACTATTATTATCCTGGCAAGCCAGATCACTCTAGGACTTTCCTATCAGTACCGCTGCCATTTACAGTCACTCATCTCTAGCATCTCTGACATTATTTTCCACTGCCTTTAACCAAGTACCAATCTTACAGACAAGTGGACAGAGGAAAGTGTGAATGAAATGCTTCCCCAAAGAACAACAAACATATCTCTGATCAGGAATCAAACCCATGATCTTTTTGATCTGAGTCCAACCCCATAACCTTTTGGCCATGCTGCTTCACGGCCAAACTAATAATGTAGCTCTGATGCAGGGCTGGAGCTAAAATACTAGAATACAATGCATTAATCACAATGCTATAGTTCTGAATCTCCAATTATACAAAATTATAAGAAATAATTTTCACCAGTATGCTTGGAATGTCTTTCCAACATAATGTCAAACAGTGTGAATTGCAGTACCTATAATGCTTTAGTTAATGAAGTTATTGTGCTTTACTGTGCTGCAGTGAGCTGCATTGTACTGTACTGTACTAAACTGTACTGTGCTATACCGCACCGTACCATACACTACAGTATGGTATCGTATCGTATCGTATCATATCCTATCCTATCCTATCCTATCTTATCCTATATTGTATCACATTGTATTGTATTGGTTTGTACCGCATTGTATATATTGTTTTGTTTTGTGCTGTGCTGTGCTGTACTGTGCTAGGCTGTGCTATACTGTATTGCACTGTATTGTATTGTACATTGTTTTTCTTTCCTGACCCAAAAGCCACTTAAGCCTGAGCCATATGGCCTGATGACGTGGGTACCCCTATACAATCATGTATACACTTCAGAAAGCCCTGTGTAACATAAACCAATAAACTGACGAACAAAATGTAAGCTCAACAAAAAGCACATTGGAAAATATTATAGAAAGAGCTGCCCACATGCAGATGCAACGTCCACTCTCTGACCTCTAGATAAAAACATGCTCCTGGGTCCAAACTGACATATAGCATCATTATATAAGCAAGCTTAAGAAATCCAGCACCATTTGAAAAACTGATGCTGCAGTGAAGTGTCAAAATTCTTTGGAAAGGTAGTTTGCAAATCTGAAACTGCTACTGCATGGTAGCATAATATAACTCTCAAACGGATAATCCTGAATGGTATTCACGGCTTAAAAGTATTGGTATCACACACCACACTGAAAATCATGTATAGATTGAGATCATCTTGCATTCCATAATGAGAAGTTGGACAACTGGTTGGTATAAAATTTTTTAAAAATCAAGGAAAGAATCCATCATGTAATTCTTATGCACTGATATAAATTTATTTGCAAATTTGTATTACCATTTCTGAACAGTGGAGCAAAAATCCACTTTCACAGAATTTCTGATGATGATGAAAAAAAAACCAAGAAAAAGCACTGGTGAGCAGATATTAGCACCAAATGATGAGGGACTTATTTACACAGAATGAATCAGAGATTGCGGGATGCATTTGAGGATGTATGACCATAAATCCACACAACCATTCACATCTTTCAAATCACAGGGCAACATTTGATCATTTTACCTTGAAACTGAGAAAAAAATGATTTGAAAACAAGTAAATAAGACTGACTGTTCTTTATCAATATATAACATGCCAGTAAATCAAGTGGCATTTTCTTAGGGGACAATGACAGGAATGCCTTGAATTCACAAAGAGACTGAGCCCAAAATAAAAAAAAAAATTGGAACAGAAAACAAAACAGTACCTCACCAATACAGCCAGAAGATTATTAACCTCTATGACAGACAACTTCCACAACTCAGGAAGAGTTATCTACCATGCACCTCAAATAAAAACTTGTCCACCAATGGTGTGATGCATAGTGATTGAAGAACTCGGCTTGTCTTGATGACAAATACAATGAAGTGATAAGACTACGACCCTAATGTATCTTTTGCTTTATTCTTTTACCTTAAGATTATCAACTAAACATCAGAGATAAACACAAATGAAAATGGACCTTTCTTCAGAAGTAAGACATTGCTAGCTTAGATTATTATAATATTAACTATACCTTTTCTTCTTCCATGTTTCTTAGTTGCTAACAAAACATCTGCACTTACGTACGCTCTCTTTATAATATGCTGTTTACACAGTCACTCCTTGCAGTGTTTCAGCAACATCCCTGTAAGTTCTACATGAATATCTGATCTATAAATCTTATATGAATATAGGCTTGCAACAGAGTGATCATTACATTTGGTACAGTATACATGTACTATAATTATATTGTTGATAAAAAACAGAACCTATTTAATACATAGCAGACCCTATTTAATACAAAGCAAACCCTGTTTAATACAAAGTGGACCCTATGTAATTCAAAGCAGACCTTATTTACCACAAAGAAGATCCTGTTTAATACAATACAGACCCTGTTTAAGGAATGTGACCATTACTGTAATAAATGGCCTTATTAAATGTAAAAACATCTGAAAATCCCACTAGCATTGGTTCTGGATAGCCCAAGTACCATCAAAAACAAGTGATTTGGTTGTGAAGTTACATCTGACTACAGTGTGTGGCATTATACATATTGTAGTATTATTTTTATATGTAATATTGCTTAAAAATACCAATAACACATTTTTGTATTCGTTATGATAATCCACTCCTCATACATGTTCCTTGCATAAAAAAAAAAAAAGCATACCAAACTTTGAAGTTTTCCAAGAGTGCAGGCAGGTGGTTGTTGTCCAATTTGCTGGAAATGTTAATCTCTATGAGTGGATATAAAAATAAGCTGTAGTCTCAGCAAAGAGGAAACTTTACATGTGGAATTAACTTCAAGGCAAATAATATGCATGAAAACGATTAAATTTTTAGGTACAATATGGCACGGATGCCAATCTTTCACAACCGGTCAGTTTGACCCAATCAGGCTTTCAGTGCCAGCTACTAACAATTTGAAAATGGCATGATTCAAATTCTATTTCAGTGAGGCAGTTCACAGTCTCATAAAAGATTAAAGAGGTCATTTTGTTTTATTAACTTCCTTCCAGACTATACACACCCAAAAGCAGCAAACAGTGTTATCTTCTGGCTAACTTCACAGCTATCTATGAAACCATGATCACGAGGAAATAGACCCTCCCCTAACACCCCCCNCCCCCCCCCCCCTCCCCCCAGAATCCCTTTGGAGAAAGAAGTTAAGACCATTAAACTAAGGCAAAAGAGAATTATATAACAAGCAGAGACGTCATGGAAAATTCAAATTTAGTGCTTTACACATAAATTATGAACAACTTGAACAACTTGTTTCTGTATTTGGGTTTTGCAGTTACCAACAATGCGGGTCCACTTCACAGCCATGGCGTTCTAACCAATAAGTGAATAGAATCCTAACAGTCTATCACTTTATTACTGTGCACACTAAAAACATAAATGCATGAAAATGTAACCAGAAAATACTGTACGACACAGAAACTCTTGGGTGCACATATGTATTTCTTAACGAGTATAACATGGCACTGTCTGCATAGTAGACCCTGTGAAAGAACTGGCACTGATATCATCATTAATAATAATATGTACATTCAGCCAGCCAGCCAGCAGAAGGAACGCACTTTATTGACGGAAGAGTGATCTTTGATAGGTCTTTTACATAAGATAAATGTCAATGTGAGTTGAAGTATCAGTATTTAAGCAAGCAAAGCAGTCATGTACACACACACAAACAAAAAAAAACCCAGGAAAGTTTCATTTCACTTAGTGTTAGCAAAACAAAAGCACTCAATACAAAGATGTACTGTTTCAGATATCTGAAATAAATCACAGCCCTTGTTTTGTAAACAGCCATCACTTCCTTGAACTTTGTGTGGCACTTTCATCAACCCTTGAACATTTCAAAGAACATCACTTTTTTGTACTTTGTGTGGCACTTCCATCTAAGCTAGAACATTTCAAATAACATCACTTTTTTGTACTTTGTGTGGCACTTTCATCCAAGCTAGAACATTTCAAATAACATCACTTTCTTGTAGTTTGTTGGCACTTTCACCTACCCTTAAACATTTTAAAAATATCACTTTCTTGTATTTTGTGTGGCACTTTCATCTACCCTAGAACATTTCAAATAACATCATTTCCTTGTAGTTTGTGTGGCACTTTCACCTACCCTTAAACATTTTAAATAAATCATTTTCTTGTAGTTTGTGTGGCACTTTCATCTACCCTAGAACATTTCAAATAACATCATTTCCTTGTAGTTTGTGTGGCACTTTCACCTACCCTTAAACATTTTAAATAAATCATTTTCTTGTATTTTGTGTGGCTCTTTCATCTACCCTGAAACATTTTAAATAAATCACAGTGATTGTGTTCTTTGGCCTTTGTGTCTCCTTATGGACTCTGGGAGGTATTTCCCTCTCCACTTGCTGTACCATAGTCATTCTTGTTCAGATTTCTCCGCTTTGCTCCTCCTTCACTGTTTCCCATCCTGTCGTCCTCCGACTCTTCCTCCAGAACCTGTTAGTATAGAAATATGATAAAAAAGGTAATTAATGAAAACAGAAGCAGTCATTTCATCCACAGGGCAAAGAGCTGTGCAAAATATTGGACTAAAAAACATTTCTTTGTAACTCAAACCACGCAATTCCTGAAATCAAGACTTCTCAGTATTTACATCTTTAGCAGAGAAACCTATGCTTTGCTGAAATAATATGAGGAACTGGACAAATGCAGAGTTTCTCACTAAAGCAGGAAAGCTTTCAAACATATTATATTTTGTGAATTTACCAAGGAATGGTTTCACCTACTTATAAATGGGTATATGTTTGCATGCATAAGCTATTACTGACCCTGAATGCAATCAAACATGATGAGTTAGCAGCAACTCTTTGTGCCCTGAACTAATAATTATATCCATACACAAACACACAATGTGTACTCAAAGGCACAAGTACATCACACCGAATTGCAGACAGTGGTCAGGCGAAGGCATTCTTCCTCAAGGAAGTTTTCATAATCGATGTAGCAGAAGAGAAGAGTCTTACCAGAGAGCTTGGTAATACAGTTATAAAGTCCACTTCATTACATCTTCACATGTACAAAGAGAGTGAGCTAAATGTATACTTGCACTGTGCCATGTTCTTTACAATTTTAAGATTTAGACAGAAAATACACTTCTTTTCATAAACAGGCTCATAATAAATAGATCACAATACTACACTGTCAGCTGTACTTTCATAGCCCTAAAACATCTTGACAAAAGGGCTTATCTCAGCCAAAACTATTTTTGACGAAAAAAACCCCAGCAGTTCTATTTGACTTTAGCTCTTTGTCACAGTGACAATCTTGTCTAACCCATATTACTTTGCTAAGAAATTTTGCAGTTTTACAAAAACATATTTGGTCAGGATTTGAGTACAGTGGACCCTCCGACATAAGACTTTTGTATTATCATGTTGATTCTGAAGACTCAAGAAAGCCAGTCTGGCATGAAAGCCAACATATGCCCTTTTGTTGCTAGATGATAAAGCACTTGAGAAAATATACATTTGATTAAATATGGCATCTGACACTTTATGTCACTTTTGCAAGGGATCAGTGTTACTTTCTCCAGTTTATCTTCAATTGAAACCTCTTTATTACCTATAAAAATAATGTCATAAAACCTGTAAGCATAATGTATGTAAACTGCTCTTCAATATCAGCATTCCAATTCAGGGATGACGTTAGCCAGTGACAGAAATTTCAGACATCATGATTAACATATTGTTGGTTGGCTGATGAAATCGTTAAAAACCTATGTGAAATTCATGATTTGATCAGCCGACCGACAATACAGGTTTCTGTTCAAAACTGAAATTGCTCTATTGTCCTTTCTGTTTGCTCTTTCATTACAATGTACTACTCTTCTGGATTTAATTTTTGATAATTTTCAGCACTCTGCCATCCCTGCCAACCGATGAGTGTTTTTCCAAAACTTGAGAAGTAGACTAAATATTTTTAACAAACATGGAAATAATGTCAGGGTAATTGCTTTTCAGAAATATGTTTTGATTCATTTTAAAATGTCATAACTCTTGAAAGGAAAAAAGACATCAAGACCAGTTTTCATTTAAATGGTACAATATAGAAATGCATCTCTGAATATACTGCTATTTCAGTTTTCAATGAAAGTGCACTTACCAGGTTTTCAAAAATATACTCTTCAAATACTGATCAAAAAGAAAAACACAATAGTCTTTGCTGAACAAGCATAATTCTAGTATATTATAAACAGCATCACTGTTAAACTCATAGACTACATGGCATATAAATCTTATGGGTAAGCTCATCCCATTGATCTGGGACTGCTTTGACCATTAACCAATAAATTACTCCTTTTTCATGTGGACCTGCCAGAACTACTTCAATCCAAGGCAATCATAATGACAAAACTGAAGTATTAATGGTACAGAAACAACCAAGATTGATGCACAAAGCGAAAAATGAAGGCAGGATTATAATTAAGAGAATGGATAACTGTGAACCAGAGGTGTAATGTTTTTTTGTTAAATTATATTCCTTTATTACTCAAAATGTTGCTTGATGCTACATTTGAATCTGCCTTGAACCCTTTTAATGCAAGCATTTGATCAGTTTGTGTTGATGTTACTCAGACAAATTGCAGTTGATCATGCTAGTATTGTCCTGAAACGTGCAAGCATCGCACTGGTCATCACTGACTGACCTGATAGCTGGCAGTTTTATGCAGGAGATGGTAACTGACCGATAGTGCCGATAGTCCCAGAATTTTACCAAATACACAAATAATATCTGTAGACTATGGTAACAATATTACCATTACATCGTTGTTACAAATAATAAAAACTTTGATTTGATGAGATCAAAATCACCGATATTCAAACTGAAGTCATGGCTTCTTCAAAGTTTTTTATGATATCCCAGCAGTGACAAGAGGTGATAGATGCCATCAGTATAATGAAATACTGTCACATGTTTCAGAACACTGATGCACAAATTTCAAATAAGCAAGTAAACCAGAGGATTGGAATAGATCACCACCACACACAAGGGCAGGGTAACTAGAAATTATGGCCTGCCACTGTGACAGTAAGAAAAATGGAGACAAAAAAAGAAAAAAAACTAGCAAGAAGCCAGATTGAGGGGTACGGAAATGCTGGCAATAGATTCAGAGATGCACAGTAAAGTTAAAAATGGTTTTCCAAACACTATGCTGGGCATTGTGGGTGTGAATGTGCAGGGATAGCAGAGTACAAAAGATATACCTTCAGGGGTCTTAGCACCTGAAAATAAAAGGCCTTGAAACTGTTTCATCTTTTCCACTTAAGTGACTATAAACTAAGCACTGAATGTCATAAAAATTCAATTTTTAATTATTTGAAATTCAGGCTGAAGTCTTCTTGACCTGTTTCATCCTGATTACTATGTAAGCCAAGCAGAAGCCTTGGGAGAGATTGATTATGTAGCATTTGGACTGTGACTGAGCATGATACTCAAGTCAATAAGCACACTCAGTATTATACATGATCTGAAGGCTTCTTTAAGTATCTCTAATTTGATGGACTTAAAAAGTTCATGCTTAGAGGACACTTAACGACAGTTGATTCCGATAAATCTGCCACACAACTCTGTGGTAATTTTATCAGTTTGATCCACCTCCCTTGTATTTCATGAACATCTCTGATAAACTGTGTCACATGATGCTGCAGTAATTTTATCAATCCAATTAGCATCTTTTAATTCATGTTTTATGAAATTCTTTGATAAATCTGCCACATAACTACAAAATTGTTACCAGTCATAACCCTCAAGTTCCCATCATGTTATGTAGCTTAACCTATATCCACTCCTAAAAGACAGGCTGGATGATGACATCTGGCAGGAATGGGCGTGGGTTATGCTAAAATGCCTATGAGGGACACATGAGACCCTTTATCAAAACTGCTATCCATGTTCTGTCAACTCAAAATTATGTTTCACAGACTTAGACACTGAATCCTGAGATCAGGATTTAACCCATTAGTTGTGTCATGTTTTCACTTGCTGGTGTCACCAAATTATCATCAATCATTAGCCTGTCATTAGGTTTGTTTGAATTAAGATTTTAAGGTTCTTCAGCAAAATAATGGGTATTCTGTGTCCCTGTACAAGGAACAAGTTATTGGATAGGGAATAAGATTTAAGGGTTCGCTGCATATGACACAGGAATACTATTTCCGGGAAGTAAATGTATGTTCAAGCACTGTTTGGACCAACATACGGAAGAGGGGTTAATGGGATGATAGAAGAGACACAATACTACTAGAATGTGCCAAAAAACTTATAATGGACAAAAATATCTTTATCAAGAGAAATGGGATTTCCAACAGCAACTCAATTACTGACTGGAAAACACAGGTTATAAATGTTCTTACTGGTGTCTTCGTCATCATTAGAGGCATTCACTGGGGCATCGTCCATATTCTGAAACTAAAATTTAACAAGGGGATGTAATCTCTTGACACTCTTCCACATTCCCTTGCTATTGTTTCCAGTAAGACAGAACTATCATCATCATCCTGTCAAAAGACACCTATCTATAAAGAGGGTTACCCCTTTACCCTTACATCACAGGCATTAGGCGAAAGTACCTGTGGCCATATAGTGACAAATTAAATTATGGGATGGGACACATAGGGGCACAGTCGACTACACGTAATTGTAATCCAGTTAATCTCAATTAATAACATTTCTGAGGCCCCTGAACACTGCTTTTAAAAATGGTAATATCACTATGACTCTTTTTGTTCACTGCTCTGTCCATGATTTAGTGGCGGGGCATTATCATTTCTAAGTAGCAGTACAGAGGGATTTTGATTCTGCACTGAAATTAATTTTCTATTCCGTTCCGATTTTCAGAACATGTCAGACTAGCTCTGGGTTTCTTCACTGCAAAGTCTGGTGATGTCATTAGGTGTCAATATTGATTGTGATCCTATTCCAATTTTTAGTCCAAATATAGCTCCCGGTCTCCTTAATGCAAAGTCTAGCATTTTCAAAAGGTATCTAAATTGTTTGAGCCCAATCCGATCCTCAGACCCAAACAAGCTACAGGTCTCCTTAGTGCAAAGTCTAGCAGTTTCAAAAGGTATCTAAATTATTTGAGCCCAATCCGATCCTCAGACCCAAACAAGTTACTAGTCTCCTTAGTGCAAAGCTCAGTAGGATCAATGGATATCAGTACTAATTGAAATTAATTCTGATCCTATTCCAGTCCTAAGTACCAACTCAGTTACCGGTTCCCTCAATGCAAAGCCTAATGTATCATGAGGTCTTGAAAGTATCAAAAAGAATAAAATGTCCTGAAATGCCTACCTGGTGCTAAGTATCAGAACTGAAAAGAACTGATAATTTCCTTACTTCGAGCTTGAAGGCTGACTGAGTATCAAAATACCTAACAATTCAGATGTCTGCCACCACTACCATGCTCCTAACGAACTGTGATTAAGCAGTGTCAGCTTTATATATATCCCTAACAGTGACATAAAGTATCAAATGGATGCCAGCATGTGCAAGGTTCTCCCATGACCATGAATAAAGAATTAACCCAGAATCTGAATAATAGAGAAGAATTATCTATCCGCAAATCTAGTGACATGAATGCACCAATAAAACCTAAATCAGCCCTGTTAAGGCATCATTCTGTACAGCATTTATTTGGCAGAATGACAGCGTATCTCTGTGAGCTTCCACTTTCTGCAAGTCCTTAAACTCACTTAACTTCTGCTGAAGTTTTCCTGAAAACATAACATCCAAAAGATGCTGGACTGTGAAATGAACTGATCACAGTATAAATCTTGGCTATTTCCATACATTTCAGCAGTGCAGCATGAAAAGACCACATTTGGCAGCATCTCAAAGAAGAAATTTATCATCCTGAATCAAAATATTGCCACGTTTTTCAATTATATATGGAAATTCAAAACAGATTACACTTTTCTGTCACAATGTCATGTTCTCTGAATTTTGCAAAATAATATTAATTCCAGACAGACTTCGTATCAGCAAGTCTGAATGACAAATGTCTGCCCCTCCATGGAACTTCTACTAGGGTCAGAAATTATTTTCACTGAACAGAGTACCTACCTCAAATGCATCTTGTCCTTTTACATCCAAATATTTCTTATCTCTGTAGAAGTTTTTGGCCTTCAGCACATAAAGAACAACAATATCACAAAGAATTGTTGCCTGTGAAGAGAGATCAAAATTAACATGCATTAATTCAGCTATTTTCTACATAGGGTCTGAGCATTCTCTATAACCTCTGCAACCGAAATTACTAATCACAAGTAAGTCAGTGAACTCAAGCTGTATTATCTGCCAGGATGAACTGAGACTAAACAAGGTGTTTTCTCCTGATGTCAATCACCTCACATGAAATTGGTTAGCAAGCTCTAATTTCATGCAAAGATCAAGCAAACCATGCAACTGTAATTTCAGATCTGTTTACATAAACCACATATCAAAGTGAAAAAAACTGACCTGTAATAAAAATGTAGGGACTCAAATGGCAATGTAAGTAAATCAAAATAAAGATTGCCCTCCAAAAAAGTTTCAAAAATAGAAAAAAAAGTATCTCTTACAGAACAACCTCATGAAAATTAATTCCTTGTGTCCTGAAAAATTTTCTTGACTAAAATATACAACTGACTTACTAATACATCATAAACTATGATAATGAGTGGAATTCATCACCCATTGATTGTGTGACATGAATTTTGTCTATCACATCATGTATCATGCATGTATCAAAGACAAGGCAATACGTCTGAGCATCACAAACATAAATCGATCTGGCATCACTACCACAATCTTACAACCACCAGCATCATCATCATCATCACAACACAACCACCAGTAATCACAGCACAATAACAAAGTTGCTTACGATGGAGAACAAGGCTAAGCCGCTGCCAATGGTCATTAGGAAAGGGTAGAGGTTAAACTTCCCAGCCTGCCCTTGAACAGTCACGAGGAATCGTATTCCCATTGCTTTATAGAGATTACGCGTCATCACATCAGTATCATTTTCTCGAATCGCAAAATGATCCGCATATCTGTGGGAGAGACAAATATTAAGTAAACCAAAATTAGTATGAGCTGTACAGATAACATGTGGCCCCTGCTAACAGTAATACTGGTTCTCAGTAGCTAACATAAGTTCCTGACTTAAAATTATGGTTCCATCTGAAGTTGGCATTGTCTAGGAAACAGTGGACAAGCGCTGTCTGACAAAAACTCTTGATTTGACAATGAGGCACCGAAAGTGTGGAACGGAGCATCACTTACGTCTGTGTATACAATTCCAAAACTTATTTCAATTACAAACACATAACAGTCCCTTTTCAATATCATCCAGTTTCACGTAAAATTTTGACAAATTTCATATGGGTTTTGGATGTTGGTCCCTGAAAGTCCTTAATTTGACGAGATGTTTTTCTAAGACCTTAAAAAAGTCCTTAAATTAAATATTTTCACCATCAGGTAAGAAGATCTCAAAATTTAATGTCTGCCTGTCTGGAGTCATGTGCCACTGAGAAAAATTATATGTAATATGCCATCATCTTTAGCAACTGTATACAATTTGGTCTGTCATGAAAGCAAGATTCTCACAATAATACAGGGGCCATGTAATCCATAGAATTTGCTCAACAGAAAGAATCTGCAACTGAACTTTATCTGAAATATCTTGTATATTGAAAATGTAAATAAGTGAAGCTGTTTAGGCTTTTTAAAAGTTTTATTTCAGAAGTCCTTGAAAATGTCCTGAGAAAGTCCTCAAATTTGTTCTTGGAAATAGTATAAACCCTGCCTGAACACCCCAAACATTCAAACTTCTGAATTGGTGATAGAAATAAATAACTGACTAAATAAAAATATAAATATGTGCCATCTTTTGAGTTCACAGTGTGATGGACCTAATACGAGATCTTACAGTTACCAGAGAAACTCTGGATCTGATTTTGATCAAACAAAGTCTACCATAAAACTTTTAAGTATGAAAAAAAAACAACAACAAACACATACAGTGATTTAGGATGAGATCTCTGACTCTACCTGAAGTTGAAGCCCTTGGACAGAGAGTAGTCCCCCTTGTCTAGACGTCTAAATGAGTACTCTGGCAGACATTTCTTTTCACTGTAGTCCAGATTGCAGGTCCAATCTATTACAATCTGTATCACGCCCCCCTAAGTAAGACACAGAGACTTCAGTTAAGAAAAAAGGTTCTCAGTGATCACAAAAACATTGGTATATAAATCACTGAAATCATAATCAGCAGAGTTTAAAGCATGGCAGCACAACATTTGCAGCTGCAAAGATAATATCACTTATCCAATCATGTCACTTCATGTCTGCTTGTTTGTCTTGTTTGAATCAGCTTTTTTCCTTGAACATATCCCACAATAACCTACATTCAATCCCATCCACAAATTAACTGCTCATACAGCTGCCATATGCCATCCAAAGTTATTCAAGGCTTTGTTCATGAGATCTCTACCTTGGGATGCACTAACTTGGAACTGCATTAGTGCCTAAGATGTTACAATAAGAAAATTTATATCCCAGAATGCTCCAAAATCTGCTTTCCTTCCTTACTGGTATAAAAATCTGTAATAGAAACTAAAAGTGTCAAGGAGAGAGAAAATATATTCTCAATGATTTTTATTTTTTCTCTCAAAGTTCATGCACATCCTTCATCAACAAATACCAGAATAAAACAATGGCCTGTTTTCATTTGACATGCACAGCATAGAAATTTGCGCAGGACAGGGAAGCTCTTCAGTAAAAGAAGATTCTATTCTGAGCTCTGTAGTATGGCTGTTGATGAATTCTGACTGTAGTTGAGTTCAACAGAAGTAAAGCCAATCAATCTTTGCAAATTTTGAAGAAAGTTGTAGTTTTCCCTGTCCCAAGTCTAAGAATCTCAAAAATATGGTATGTGTACCACTTCAATTAAAAAAGGACTTTCCAGAGTTGCAAAAGCAAGAGTATTAAAAAGACAAGTAAGAACAGTCAATGATGTTAGACTGATTACATAAGAAAACAAGAGGAGGTAAAAAAGACTTCAGGAGTACAGTTAAGGAGGATGAACCCGTGTGACACTAAAGCCAGATTTAGTTGTTCTAGTCACTATCTACAAGTATTACTGGTAATAGTTTATAAACCAAATCACCTCAGACAATAAACAATTCCTCAAAAGCTCTGCTAACATAAACAATAGGAGTGAGTCATTTTAAAGGGCTCAATTGCAGCAAACTTTTGTAAAATGCAGAATCTTTAAACTTTTATAAAATGCAGAATGTTTTAATAAATGATCTGTATGTGTTCATGTGATAATAAAATCCAACTGAATTTCATTTTTTTAATTGCAGAAAGTTCTGATAAACCTTAAATCTCCATGTGATAACAAAAATCCTTTGACAACAGTCGGTATGTATATAATTTAAAAAAATAAAAAATGAAGCACTTGAGAATCTGAGGGTTGAAGCTGCGCATGTAAGGATGATGACATATGCATCTGTAAATAGTTGAAAACTGTCTTTCTCATCACACAAAACTATCACAGCCATACCAAAGGCGCAGGGGAAGATGTATTTTCAAGTTGATTTATTCATGGAGTCATACCTCCTTTGTAATGTTGCCATAATAATCAGCCCCTGCTTCTTCCACAACATCACCTAAGACAAAAATGGGACAATATTTGTCTCGCGGGTCGCTTCCATTCCACCGACAATTTGACAAATCTGCATCTGTTTTGAACAAGTCATCCCTTATATTCCGTCTGAAATGTACAGAATATCAGCAATGGAGAATCCTTCTTAACGGCTGTGTTAAGCTCACATGAATACACATTATGAATTTAAATCATTAAATCTGTGACCCAGGATACGTCTGTCCATGAAAATTCACATGATCATTAATTCAACACATGAATAAAATGTACACTCATTACCAAAAGAAAAATATATTAAAACACCAAACTTTCCGACAGAAAAAAAAAAGCTTATTTTCATACTTTGGAAGTATTTGCATGCAAAAATAATAACTGTTAATACAGTCATCAAAACATCCTCCGTTTTTTAAACTCATTTTCAATTCATCAATTATTGTACAGCATTCAAAAGAAAGATTACCAATGTAAGATTGAACAGAGCTTCAACACAGTTTGAAGTTTCACCACTTTCACTATAAACTCAATGCAATGAAGTAATCTTATATATTACACTTTCAAGAGCTCATATTGGAGAATTTCTGAGCAGCTAAAAGTTCAAAAACCTTCTCAACTTCACTTGTCACACGTGGAACAATTTTCTCCCTAGCTCATATTGATGCTCGTCTGTGGAAACTGTTTCATTGAATGTTTAAGAATGCTTTTGTTGCACAAGGAAGCAGCTCTTTCAAATACTATGAAAAGTAAATCTGTGAGTAAGAAAATGAGAGAGCAGTTTGTTTCAAAAGCTAGAAGAAATGAATTTATGAATAAGAAAACGAAGAACTAGACACATAGGAAAAAGAATATTAAAAGACAGCTTCTGAGGGAGGAAAAGAGGGAGTGATCATCAGCATATAGTTGGATGATTTAGAGGTGCACAAGTCAAGAAGGCGTGGAACCATTAGGGAAAAAGCAATGTAAGTAAACCCCTGACCAAATCTGTGCATGTCAAATGATCAAGGCCCAGCAAAGGAGCATCCACCATTTCCTGACCTCCTGTTGGTCAGCCAGGTGATGCAAATTAAACTGATGCTACAAGAGTACAGGTGAATTAAGGAGGTTTACAGAAGAGGTGTCCACAAAAGTTGCCTTAAGTCAAATCAACAAGTGAACAATACTAGGCAAAGTTGGTTAGAATGCTTAAATTCTGGTGCAAAAAGTTACAAACGGTGAAAAAAAACACCAGACAAACAGAAACAAAGTAGATACACATTTGTTGATTATGGACCAGATAGTTCATGTTTCTAATCTCTAAACATGTTCCCTGATAACTGAGATTTCCCAATCTCCTGGTTTTATATGATCTGCAGCACAGTGACTCAGTATTATATACTGAGTCTCAAAAGTTCTGTCACACCTAAAGATAAAGTGAAATATTTTCGTTCATAGTAAATGTTAGTGCATGGCATCTGGCATACAGATACTCTGTTTATTTACGCACATGGCACCGAAAAGATAAAACAATTTGAGTTCAATGGTTTAAAGAAGGAGTGGTTTATTTGGACATACCCTCAGAATTTCCGTGTCCATGTTTAGTCAATATCTCGTGTGTCCGCCTCTGGCATGAATCACAGCTATCTGCTTCTTCGAGCCGACGGAAGGGAAAGAGTGTATCGACGACGAGGTGAAAGGTTCAGCCCAGAGTGCATCCGCCAAGTGGATAGGTTTGGTGGTGGAAGTGTGATGGTATGGGGTGGAATTTCAGCTCATGGCCGAACTGATCTGGTGACTGTTCAAGGCAACCTCACAGGGCAACGCTATTGTGATGAAATTCTTCGTCCTCATGTACTGCCTTTCATGGCACGCCACGGCGGACTTTTTCAACATGATAATGCCCGTCCCCATGTGGCCAGACTTTGTCGAAACTTTCTTAACAACCATCAAGTCAATGTTTTGGACTGGCCTTCACGTTCGCCGGACTTAAATCCAATAGAACATCTATGGGATTACCTTGATCGACGCATCAGGAATAACGTACGCCCCCCACAAAATCTGCAGGAACTTGAGGTAGCACTGCATCAAGAGTGGCTGAGAATCCCCCAGAGAACCACCACAACTCTGATCCGGTCCATGAATAGACGTTGTGATGCTGTGATTCAAGCCAGAGGCGGACACACGAGATATTGACTAAACATGGACACGGAAATTCTGAGGGTATGTCCAAATAAACCACTCCTTCTTTAAACCATTGAACTCAAATTGTTTTATCTTTTCGGTGCCATGTGCGTAAATAAGCAGAGTATCTGTATGCCAGATGCCATGCACTAACATTTACTATGAACGAAAATATTTCACTTTATCTTTAGCTGTGACAGAACTTTTGAGACTCAGTATATTATAAAAAAACTCGTGAAATTTTGTAACAGCCATATCCTGACTATTTGTGCACCAACCAGCCCGAAATTTTTCACACACCCTCCTTTTGGTCTGAAGGTGTTTCTTTTGATAATTTCTTCGCCTTAAACGGTCCGCAAGTATTATTTTGATAATTATGTAAATTTTCTTTGTTTTGTGACTACTGTCCCACTTGGGTGTTTTTAAATGGACCATACGTCATTGGTTTTTGCGGTTCGCTTCTGAAATGTTTACTTCCGATCCCCGAAGTTGAACCCGAGCATTTGTATCACATGCTGGGTCGAAAATATGTACATAGCAGAGTCGATCACTAGAGTGAACATAACCATCAGTAAGAAAAAGAGCAGAATCAATAGAATGAACATGACTTTGGCTGTGTGAACCACCAGTGCGAATACTGGTGCTTTCCGATAGAAAGATGCAAGTCCTAGACTTGGCCATGCCAACAGCCAAATAACGCTTCATCCCATGCACATCGTGGGAGTTAATTTCTCCACTGATTTCATCATGAGTAAGTCACAAACCGACCATATCTGGTCCTTTTTTTTTACAAATTGATGGGCAGCGCTGTTCCTGATTGTCTCAGAAATATGTAAAAAATGGATTTTCCTGTATCCAAATTACCTGTTCCAATTTTTAAACTGAGGTTTATGCTCATGACGTCACTACTATTGTGGTGTCTGAAGTCAAATTTGGCGGGTTTTTGGAGAAGCAGCCGTTGAGAAAAATCATTCATTTTAATCTTTTTTTTTTTTCAGCCCAACCTATTTGTTACACACAATGACGTGTGTGAGCACAATAATTACAAAAAGAGGAGCGGTCTTAATGATGTAGATGAAGTTTGGTTGTTTCCTTCCCACGATAATGCCGCAAATTTTGCGGGTGCATTGATTAGTTATCTTAAATGAAAACAACGAACTTGACCAAAGTATCGCAAAATCGCTGAAATTATACTTTGGCGTCTTAATTTTATCAAACTTAAATCCAGCACTTCACACAGACCAGCCCTAACTAAGAAATCAAATGTGGACACCTCAGATACATAGAGACAGATGAAAAATGTGGAGACCTCATATACAAACAGGTCACACATCACATCATGACAAGGGTGTGTACAAGTACCTCTTTCGAGATGTTCTCATACTGGACGCCAGCACCAGCTACTATGGTTTCCAGGCGAAATATAGGGCAAAACTTGTCCTTCGAGTTCCCGGAATCATACTGACAGTTATTTAAATAGTCATCGTTTGAATCATCAGGCAAATTTCGCCTAGTGAAACAAGAACACAACAAAATCAAATGCAGTTTGGTCTTCGTTAGTTTTTTTGCTAAAGGAGCTCCATCTAGCTAACTCATGCTACAAGCAGGATAAACCAATACCAGTAAAGCATGCTTCAAGCCAGAGATGCAGTTTCCCCATAAACATGTAGGAGAAGAGAAACAGTACATATATTACATTTTGCATAGACTGAAAAAAGCTGAAGTAGAATTGAAACTGAGAGGCAAGATAGTTGCTTAATTCTCAACAAGAGAATGCTATTAAAAGTGGAAAGCATTATCTCAAATTTTTGCTGCGACATATCTACTCTGTATAAAGATGGTGGAAAAAAACCAGCTGAGTCACAGAGGAAAGGAATAACAGTATGAAAGATAAACTAACCAACTTCATAAACTTGAAATATTGTTGACAGAGGGCAAGTGAAGTTAAGAATATAATGGTTATTGCCATTTTAGGAATGAAATAACTAGAAACAGGATTTTATGTGTCATTCTCCAATATCATGCACTCTTTTGCCCTTCCGGCTAACACCCAGAAATCAGGCAAGAAAGCTAATTAAAATTTTTATTGCACCGTGTGTGGATAAGCGTAGTTTAGAGCAAATATTATACTGTATTTTCATGCCTTATGATAAAATTCAGTACAGTGTGTGTTAAATGAAACTTCAAAACTTGTTGGTAGCTCGGGAAAATATGCAGTATGAATAGCAACACATACACTCAAACACACCTATTACAAAATTCATGGGATGCCCCAAAACATTTTGTATTATCCATATTCTCATAATGTGCAGATGACTAATCTGAGCCATTTATTACTTTAGGTCTTGGAAAGTATCTCAGAATAGGACTAGTTTTGTATAAAGTGTTTTGTAATAAGCTTGTTTGACTGTACATGTATATCTAATTATCCTTGTCAAAATCAACAACAGTAGGCTGAACAACTTATCCATCCTTGTATATAAACTGGAAGTGAGCCTAAAACTGATCAAATGCACAGTGGAACCTCATGGCCTCAAAGCTCTTGTGTTTGAAAACCCTCCACACTCATCAAGGTCTGATCCACAATCCCGAACTTCTAGGATATATTTTACTCGCGAACTTGAAATTATATATAAGCTCAAATTTATGGTCTGTTCCCAGGAATTAGAGATTTCATGAAGTCCTACTGTATGAACTTTCTGAATTAATCACTCTGTACAGCTAGCATAAAAGTTATAAGTTTTTTTCTGACCAGTCCACATGCTGAGAGCATCACAGTCCACAAAAACATTTTCAAAAACGAAGTTATTTTAGCATAGCTGTTTCAAAAGCTGTCATGCTTGTTAAGAGACAATGACGAGTTTAGGGATCCTATGTCATTCAATTTTTCTGCAGGATCAACTTTTATTTCCTTGGAGGTAATTCTAATAGAGCTATAGAGTGAATGACTAGAAATTAAAAGTTTACTGCTCTTAAAAGACATCACTTCAATGATCCATATTTTGTAAAGCACAGCTAGAATTCCCCCCTCCCTGCAAAACATGGGTTTAAAAGGTGCAATTTTCAAAATCTGTATTTTCCCCCAATTTGAGAACTGACAAAAACATTTCTCTGATACCCTGAACATAAATTTGAAGAAATGGCTTTCACCTGGACAGACATAGTAATTGAACGAAAATGAGTATTCACATGACACCTAAAAACTAGATGAATGCTACTTGGTGTTTACAGAAAAACAATTTTCATAATGAAGAAGTAGGAAAGAACAAACAGAACAGTAACTAAATCATGTAAGGAAAGTGGAATACATGTGAAGAAAAGATAAGTATTTCTAAGTCAGGTCCTTAATCCAGATCTTCAACAAACTTTAATGGTTTCTGTTCCAGACCTAGCCCAATCTTTCCACTACATTTTGCTGAATTCAGTTTGTAAATTGAGCAAATTTCCTGATTTCAAACCCACAAACATTATAAACAAACAACCTTCATGGAAAATATGATCTCTTTAGATGGGGTAGCAAGGAGAACAAGATCTTTTTAGAAAGGGTAGCAACAAAAATGCTGCATCCCAATGTCACCAATGTACCAGAAAGACTTGTTACCTTCTCACATTAAATTTGGGAAACTCAATGTTATTCTTGATGAAGACTGTAAAGTTGCGAGATGCTTCAAATGCATTTGTGTCCAGCGGTCTGTATAGGGAAGGAAGAGGGAAAACAAACATCAGGAAGATAGACGTATGCTTAAGCCAAACCCTGAAAGCTCGGCATTCTATCACAGCCATGAATAATTTACATGTATCACAATAAGACAAATCAGATATAAGTTAATAACTTTTTAGATAGAAATTATGTTCACAATAGTAATATTCACTGACAAAGCAATTTTTTGTGGCATTTTATGATACCTTGTAGATTTTTGCATGCTGGATCATCAATCAAAGAAAGGGCTAAGATTTTAACAACACACTATGGGCAGGTGCATCATATGTATAGTAACTATCAGTTCTATTCAGACTAAAACAAAAGTTGCTCCGAACTGATGGTACATTAACATGAGATACTTACGCATCATCCTCCACTGGACACCAGCCATATATCTGACACACTGTCTGATTTGTGTGGCCAGGCATTGTTGAGTTCACACATTTGCCTTGGATAGGACCTACAGAGTTCATAATAACAAAAGAGCATGAAAATGCATCACAGCTGCAGATGCCATTGTTGATTAAACTAAATCATGATCCATACAAAGCGGATACTTATCCTCCAGCTAATGGCTAGCAAAAGTTAAGACAAAACCCCAGTACTTGCTAATGGCTAGAAAAATATAACAATGCTGTATTACTCAACCAAATTTAATTCTTGCCCCTATTATGTCAAGACAGTAAAGTCTACTCCACTACACTTGCTTTGGCTTAGTCCACACCTCCATATCAGCTTTCACAATGTAAACTCTTCCTAAATCCAACAACAGCATGTCACTGTGACAGAAAGTCATCCGAGACTAAATCTCCTTCCTAAGAATTCTTTACATGTAGACATTAGGAGATGACAAGATATATAAAATGTATCCCAAATGTGAATCTGAGTCACAGGCAAACTTTAATCTAAGGGACATTATCATTCAACAAATACCACTCAAAAGAATATGTAGGACACCCAAGATAAACAATGAACAATTCTTAATCAACTTGCCCAGATATCAGCAGTGGACAAATGGAATTCTGCAGAGTTGAATGTGATCCAAAGAGTCCTCTACAATAGCTTTGTGTTGGCTCTATGCTTCTTTAGGGATGCATGATACCAAATAGTGGTAGTGGTAGTAGTAGTAGTAATCAATACAGTTAGTAGTTAGTAATATATGCACTACTAACCATTTCCTTTTGTCGGAATTATGGTGCCTTTTTTACTTTCACAGTCAGCGTCTTTTGTACAAAGTGCTTCTTTGATGGTGGGATCCTGTAATGACACAAGAAAGAAAACAGTGACATATTTGCCAATCTAAAAAGCAACTTGTTTTATCTACAAACACTTCTGAAAACACCAACATTTTCCCCCTCAACTGTGATATCTGCTACTGGAATGCTCCTAATGTGATTGTTGTGCTGAGCTGTTTCCTTGCTTTCTTTATCTGTCTGATACCTTACTTTCTAGTCAGCTCAGTAAAGTAGTTAGGGGAAACCACAGTTAAACTGTTCTTGTTATCAAAAGTTAAAAGATCATCTTTATCATAGGTGGTCAACAAACAGCACACAAATGATTGTCAAAGTTTGAAGTCTATGCTAAATATACAAGTTCTATTATATAACAATATCAAATGAGCAACTCTTTCGTGGGACTGCAGTAATTAAAGATCTAAATTTTACTCTACATACTGACCTCTGGACAGTAGCCTTGTTGCTGCAGTCTAGTGGGGATAACATTGGTCATCACAAAGAAGGCATTTGCTTCCTGTGAAACAATATGAAATGAGATAAGGTAGACAATAGTAAAAAAGCCAAAACAACAGTAGAACATTATGACCTCCAAACCACACCTTCCCAAATTTCTACCCTACTCCATTGCTTTGTATTTCTATATTAAATCTATTTCACAAACCTGAATGCCTCATAATCTCAACCTTCTGATATGACCCCCTGAAATTTGAGTTTAAAAGCTTTAACTGTATCATGTCTGATCATTATGTGCTTTTCATTATTTGTATCTGTACAGAGAACTTTGACCTCGGTGTTGCCTTGATGACAGCTTCATATTGTCACTGTCCAACAAAAAATGGCCCAGATCATTTTTTCACATATATATCTGAGAAAATGTGGGAAACATTTCTATGGGAAGGCAAAACAAGAGTCAATGTGTTTACCTGCAACTGCAGTTTTGGTGGGAAAATAAAGCGCATTTCAATTTTTTAAAACATCAGCATAGGCCTTAGTCTCATAAATGATAAAATTTTGCACATCCTGTTAAACTAAAGCTGCTGCTTTAGAGAATGTAAACTGAAACATACCAAAGTTCTAATTTAAGTGCACAAGGAAAAAAGTGTCACATGTCTGAGGTTTTGATCCATGCCTTAACAATCCTACCTGAGGAGGTATCACGTAATCTGCTACATCCCATGTCCGTGTTCCAAGGTCACTGTTATTTGTGAATATGATGCCCTTGACTTTAGTGGTGACTGCACTTTTGACAGTATCAAATTCTTGATAACCCTTCTTCCAAACAATAGCAAAGCTGAGGATACAATGACAAAACTAGAATATAATGTGAATTCTATGTGGGTGTACAAGATATTTCAACTCTCATGACTACGTCTCCATCAGTGTGACAGCACTTTATGATGTCAGATGATTAATGATCACACCATTTTATTGCCTTAAAAAATTGTGTAAGTTGCGAGTTGAGTGAATCAGCTTTTGCTCATGGATGATTTTATTTCTTTATCAGCATAACAGATATATAGTTCCGCTTAAGTCAACCCAAACTGTCTGAGACTGCATTTAACCATGGTTACATCTACGTTCTTACCCTCTGACACAAAGAGCTCTTAGACATACTGAACTGTCCCGGGGGTAACATTTCCATGTCATTTCCAATGTATCATATCCTATTTCTTATATATGAACTGTTCCTACATACAGACTTTTGCTCAGGACAATATGGTGATAACTACACTTGGAAAATATGGTGTTGTGAAGGGGTTAACTAAGCAGAGTGGAAAATTGTAGACCAATTATTCTGCTTTAAAATCAAAATGTGACTTTGTGATGATACAATCAGAAAATACTGTTGTCACTGCTGGTATCCTACTGCTTGAAGAAAGAACTGAAGTATCATAAGTCATCTCATTGAAACTATTTATCATCACTCACCATAACCAGCTACCCACTAGGGACCCAGTGCAACTGTAAGTACATGAATCCTTATGCCTAGACATAAACCATTTGCATCACAATATTGGCGTTGTTGGTTTTTATACACATCTGCAAATTGCAGGCATCATCTATATTTTATGATTAGGACATATATATCTTAAGTTGTGCTTCAGTCTAATCTTTTATTTATCTCATCATAGCCTGTTCTCTGAACTCTTGAGTCATGTGACTAGGTTAATAAGTCTGAGTCTTTCTCTAAACTAAAGCCAATCTCATTTCATGCATGTTCACAAGTGAAGACTAAGTGGGAATACAAGACTAGTTTGGGTCTGAAATTACAGTAATACACTTCCAGGGTACCAGGACTAATGTCTTAAAAGTCTATAAACTTCAATGAGACTAATGTCTTAAAAGTCTATAAACTTCAATGAAAAATGATACCTATCTACATGGATTGGCAGAAAATGGAAAGGGGGAGAAATTGCATACTTAGGTATAGGAGGAAGAATCCTCTTGTCATATGTATTAACATTTGTGATACGAGGCGCCTTGGGTCTAATCTCCTGCTGGTTGTGTAACCATTTGTTATGGATAATGACGCCTACACCTACTGTCTGTTGACTGACCAGCTGACTTCAGGCTGAAAAAGTCAACTGCTGAACCCAGTGCTCGGCAAGGAGATACGGCGATACATATATATTCTATTGTCACATGTAAGCTTAGCAAGTAGATGGTAGAATAAATTTTATCATAACATCACAAGAGTTCATGATAATGATGTGAAATTTCTAATGAAATTTTGATTTCCTACATTTTGTTGATAGTGACACTTGTTCGTAGCTTACGAGAATCACTTTCTCCTCTGCAGTGTCCTTTATCATAGCCAGGAATTCACTTTCACTAATATTTATTCCTCCCTTGCTTTTCTACTGTCATGCTTGCTGTCTCAACAATCCAAGGATTGAGGATGGTAAACATCAACATAATTTTTTTTTTTTACTACCCACAACAATCTTACATCCCATTCTAAGGATTCTCATGACTAAAAAAACAGTGTCAGCTCATTCATCCATGCTGTGGAAGACTACTTTTAAGGCTTCAAATTAGCAAAGAAGCATATCCAGATAACACAATTTTCCTTGTTGGAATAATCGCTTGAAAATATAGACATGGAAAATAAAAATGTTTGAAGCAGAAAAGTGCTGATGCTCCTGTCTCGATGAACAATAGGGTTTGAGACTCCTCTAAACTGATGTCCATGTCACAACAGACCATAAAATTAGGGACTTGTCTTGGCTGATCCTGCTGTCTCAATGGGCATTAGGGTTGGAGTTAGGGATAGCATTTTAAGAGTAAGATTGTATTAGTGAGCATGAGTTCTGGATCCTAATTTTTAAACCACTGTAACACCAGAAAGCATAATAACCAATGGAAATTTTGCACATTTTTAAAATGATGTCATCAGAATTGCCTCACTGGTATCTGGAATGTTAACTCAGTGGTTTGGCACAGGATTACCATGCAAAGAAGCCTGATTCGATCCTGGCATGCCCTCACAGAGTTTCTCTTATTTGGGGCGTGAAGCTCATTCAGAAATCCTTGAAGATCCCAAATCAAATTGGAAAAAGGTAACCGCAACTAAGATGTGCTGATGCTTGATGATGGAGGCAGAGACTGGTTTACCACTAGTGAATCTAGTCCGAAATTAAGGATTCCATTTTTAGTCCTGAACTCGAACTTTTAGCTCAGATTTCTTTATCCCTATTCATAATTTAAAGCTGCCCTCACGAATAATTAAGAATAAATGTTTGCCTCCAGCTGAGACTAGGACTTTAACCACTTGACTGCAATGCCCATGAATTCGTCTGTGAGAGGGGCACTATGGACACGGTAATAACAGAATGCTAATTTTAGTTTTCAAGATTTAACATAAAGGAAGGAATTCCGTATGGGTGCCAACCTACAATATGCTTCTGACCTGTACCAGTAAACATACTAAAAAGGGATTATTTGATGGGGATGTTATAAAAAAAGAGGGGCTTGGTTTTTTTGTAGGGGATACATTAAGAAAGGAAGTATTCAAGTCATATTTCTAATTTTATAATCTCGTCTTTCTCTCTGGCATCCAGTAATTAAGTTAGTAAGTCATGAGTATTGTGAACACAATGTTAGTACAAACATACAAAGTCAAAGTATATTAAATACATGGAATGTAATGAAGAAAAACATTAAGTTCAACATGGGCTCGAACTGGGGTTGGTAGAGGAGTTCACAGATTCTAAGACCATCAATCAGTGCACACAGCCATGAAGGTGAGTTAACCAACAGCGTCAATAAATCTCTATAAATGAGAAGTTGAAATAATTGGTCTGTTTCAACTAATTTGCAATAATATTGCAATTTGAACATGTGAAATTTTATTTTGCATGATCTAGACTAGATGCTCTTTCAAAGAATCAAAGTGAATAAAATCTGCTTGCAAATACTTCTCAACTTCCATTTTATTTTTGATAGATGACGACGCCTTAATCACGTGAAATAAAATAGTCATTACAAAAAGTCTGAATAGAAATGTCGTGGAAACAAAACTCACTTAAAAATATGCCTGACTGACCACTCGGTGCAGGCACCAGTCCCCCAACCTTCCTAACAGACGTGAGCATCATTCGAGGTGAGCGTAACAAATATATTGGATCCATTAATCACATTTAGGTCGAGGCAAGTAGCATTAGTCAAGACGGAAACATAATAATAATGGAAAATTAATAATTGCACCAAGCCATGAAAAACATTGTCAATCTCACTGTGGTTACCCGAACCCCCCCCAAATTGTTTTAACTAGTTGTTTAGTAATCAGCGAGTCTTTATAATCTTTATAATGCGCATGAACCGAGATCGTGCGTAAGGTAAAATAAACTGCACCCGGCTGTGTTGCCACTCTGGTCATGTGCTTTCATTTTTTTTTTTGTTTTGCTAACGTTTCCCTAAGTATGATGTTGAAGGAATTTTGCATTTGAAAAGCAGAAAAGCAGGCATTTTAGCGACTTGACTCTATAACCCTCATGAGTATTTCTCCATTTTGATAAAGTCCTTTTACCCTACCACAGGGAATTGAGGGAAAAATCCACGCCATACAAATGGCAACACTGGCCTACATTAATTTAAAAATTATTCCTCTTTAGATTCCCGAAGTAGCTTTTAAATCTCCTAGAACCCTTGTTGACCTGATCCGATAAAAAAAATGTTTATAGGTGTCAGCAGAGCAGCCCAGTTCGTAAGTTTCGCTTTCATTAATTCCATTTAATATGCCAAAATATATTTTATTCATGAATATTTAATATATTTAGAAGTGGGTTCTGGACAGCTTCTTGCCCATCTCAGCAATTAATAAGCTAGTTTAATAGATACGACAATGGCACACACTTGGGCTTTTTCCTCCCTAAATAAGTAGTCTACATATTTGTCACAGTAATGTCACAGCCAACAAATAATATAATAAAAAATCAAGTTCATCCACCATTTTGGATGTCACTAACATTGTTAAAATAATCACAGAATAGGACCTATCGTGTGCCTAAACCAATGACTGCGATTCATGCAAGAGCGGTTCTGTCCCAGAAGACAGCCACATTGTTGATTCAACAATCAAATGGTTAATTAGGCCTACCGGTCGTGCATGCACCGGTCGTATGCCGGACAAGAAGACTGGCGACACTTTAGAGGAACTGACGACCTTTTGCAATAACTTAAAATGTTCTAATTACTAACCCGATGATGTAACCAAGGATCCCCAGCTGAATAAGTCTGTTGATAATGCCAACTTTCTTGCTCCTAATGTGAACAATTTTAGGTGTATCGTATTCAAAGAACATCGATACAGCAGACCGCACAACTTTCTTCGGCGCGTGAGAAGCCATCTTGTTGTCACATGACACTTTGCAGGTAAACAACCTACGTATACACCACGTGACTTTTACGCTTTTATCACGCAGTTCGCCTAGACCTTGTCTCATAATATTATGAGTGAGCTTTTCAAGAGATCAAGAGTATTAAACAGCGCCAGAAAATAATGCTTATCTTTAGCACTGGAGCTTTTTTTTTTCCCCAGTGACTTTGTGACACCTGATGGATGAATTTGGTTGTAGGGGGCACAAAATAATCCAGTTTGCAATTTCTGAATAAAAAGGCAATCTGTCTATGATTGTGTGACAATACATCCCCCCTCCTTTCAGACTAGCCAGCATTCTCCGAAGTATTTACTGTATTAAGATTACTTGATTAAAGAATAAAAAAAGTTTCGAGATGTCAGTTAACCACCTAGGCGAACGCCCCTCAGGGGCATGGGGAAGGGGACGACGCGGCCGACCTCTCACCCATCCCATTGTCCCACCAGTAAAAATTATATGATGCCCCCCCTCCCAAAAAAAAAAAAAAGCTTCAACAATTCAAAAATACTGTGCAGTTGAAATTTCACGCAAACGATAACAGAAATAGTAACTGTAGGTGTCAAAGAAAAAAAAAACAAAACAGCATTTTGGGGGAGAATACCGTAGACTTTGTTGATTCTTTTCTTGACGTACTAATGGCAACTTTCAGTGTTGTCTGACATGGTTGAGTAATTTACACAGACAAAGGAAAGAAAAGCCTGAAACTGGTCATATTGAAAAAAATAATTCTTTCATTAAGATCAGTTGTCTCACTGTGGCATTTAGTCTAGTTTAAAATGAAAAAAAAAAAACAACAACAACAAAAAACAAAGAAATGCTGATTTAATTGTCCCTGCTGTCAAGATGATATGGTAATGTTAGGCCAACAGATTTAAAAAAAGAAATGATCTCAGTTTCTTCATAATTATAGAGGTTATTCGGCTTTGAATTTTTAAAATAAGTTTTTTTTTTTCATTACAGTATGTATGAATATAATCCAGTCCCCTTTCTTTGGCTTACAGAGATTTCTCGAGTAAGAGGAAAGGGGGTGATTTTATCTCGTTGCCTGTGCAGCAAGGTGGAATATGTTTTTAGAGGTAACAATAAATTCTAGTTTTAGATGTTGCTCATAAACAAAATGGCCGACATCTGATAGGATTGAGAAGTCGAATGTTATGGTTTACGCTGTTCTGCACTCTAGAGTTATCGTCGACGCTTATCAATCAGTCTGTATTTTGGTGTTTGGGATAGGGTAAGTCTGAATGTAGAATATAATCCATAGAACTTCTTGATTTCACACTTTGAACAATTGTGTTTGCGTAAATTACAAGTACAAGATGGAGTTCGACGAAGGTTTTTGTTCGTTTGGTTCAGACTTCTAATAACTAATGAGTCTAACCAGACTTCTTTAGGTCCTTAGGAATAGGAATTAGAGGAAAGAAAACCCGGAATCTGGTCCCTTCACATTTTGCCTTTTGTATTATCATATGAATGGCCAGAGTCATTCAGTTAGTCTAACGCCTGGCCTACCAGCAGTGCTGTTCGAGGATTGTACCATATATGAATAAGTAGATGGTCATCATCCTGGAACCCTACCACCTAGACCTAATGTTAGGGAGAAAGGGGTGGATTAGAAAACAAAACTAAGAAGTAAAGACTTTAAAGTAGGACGCACACATTAAAAATAATTTTCCGTTTTTCCATACTTTTTCTCTCTAAAAATTATCTATGGTGCCCACCGAGTCAATTTTGCGAAGAAAGAGCATCGTTCTGTTACCGTGCGTGTATGTAATATGACGCAATTTGGAGAGCTAGAGTTACCGGGTTTGGCCCTTGCGTCTAGAGTTATTCCCATTCCCCGATCAGCAGAAGCCGTCGGCAAAAACGCTGACGTCACTTACGACTACGTTCCAGCAGTTATGGGCACCTCTATCTGACAATGTATTATTCAGCTTTTAATTAAGGTTCTGGTATAACAAATTTAAATGTAAAGTTTGATAGTGTAAGCCAGAAAAAGTATTCTGCATTTTTATTGCCTCAGCATGATTTTGTTTGGCATATCTACTGTTCACATTCATACCAACATGCTATCACTCGTCCGCAGAGCACTGGCTAGACAGCTTGGCCATGTGACAAGAACGTTTTTGACGTAAACTTAAGGGCCGCCACGCGCGCAGTAGTTGTAACAATTCGGACTTTGAATAATGTAACCCTGTGGGTTGTCTGGGGCCAGCAGAGGGGTTATATCATTATGACAAACACTTGAAAGACTGTTTTATTGGAATAATATGGTATGGTATGATTTAATATAGTCTGTAGGACGGTGCAGCCTTCCTTTAAGACTTCAGTCTCAGTTTTCAGTCTAGCTGAGCATCAGTACATCAGACAGGTTTCACAAAAGTAGGGACCCAAACTGCCCAAAGATTGGGAGGATTTCCATATGTGGTAACTGGTGATAAGGAATTACACTCGCTTCGACTGATGCTCCTGTCTGGATGGGCATTAGTGTTAGGGTTAAGGGTAGGGTTAGGGTAGGGGGGTAGGGTTAGGGTTATGGCTGTATTATTACATTATTCGGAATTAAGGTACTGACCGTAGTTGTAGGAGTTACCACATACCAAAGTTCCGTATCCCAGTTAAAATTACACATCATCAAAACATGTCATATTAAATGAAAGCTTAGGATCTAAGGAATCAGAATTTGATGATGGCAGAGATAGCACAGCCCCCACAGATCGTGTAAATCACACAAATGGCTTCCAAAGATTGATTGAAATTTCAGGAAAATTGTAGAAAAACGTGATATGGTGCTAAATATTTGCATAGGTTGTTGAAGGAACAGATTTTTTTTTTTTTTAATACCCAGAGACAGAGGAACCAAAATACAAGAAGTGGAATTATTTAGCACAGTCCTAATCATAATTAAATATTTCTGCAGTATTAACTCACTGGAGACTGTCCTATTTCTGGCAGTCAGTACTGCTGGGACTGATCTAAAAGATGGCTGCCATCCCACTGGGACTGAGGATTTTGGGCTGTTTTCAAAACATCACTGCATGTGTAAAAGTTGATGCTTTTATATGATTTTTTGCACATAATAAGATAAACATGTGTTCTAACAAAATATGAAATCAGATTTTTGATGCATACAGTAGTTTTTTCTGGAAAATTAATTTTGTGACCTATATAAAATGCAGATGTAGATGGACCACCTCGCTTGTTTTGCCTTACTGCAGGTCGTAAGGGTACAAAGGAAGGTTCAGAATCACTGTCCTCGTCATGATTATTCAAATCCTCAAGTTCTGAGTCGGTAAACTCAATGTCAGAGCCATCTGCCATGAACTCTTCCACCACTTCTCTTGCTGGTCTGCTGCCGTCGAGACATTTTGGCATAAAACGATCGGTTTGAATTTCGAACAATGCTTCGCGTTCTCCAAACAGGAAGTGACGAAATACGCAAGAAAATTGTGTAAACATACTCACAGAACAGTTGTACAATATTTACGAGCAAACACAAGGACTGGATTTGCGTACAGATAATTAATTCTGTAGGACGTGTATACACGTCGTCAGTCACCAAGCGAATAATGG
>JAWQUT010000311.1:0-26235 GCA_033807755.1 Ellobium chinense | reverse complement strand
ACTCAATGTCAGAGCCATCTGCCATGAACTCTTCCACCACTTCTCTTGCTGATCTGCTGCCGTCGAGACATTTTGGCATAAAACGATCGGTTTGAATTTCGAACAATGCTTCGCGTTCTCCAATTAAACAGGAAGTGACGAAATACGCAAGAAAATTGTGTAAACATACTCACAGAACAGTTGTACAATATTTACGAGCAAACACAAGGACTGGATTTGCTTACAGATAATTAATTCTGTAGGACGTGTATACACGTCGTCAGTCACCAAGCGAATAATGGCGGACGACGTGTATACACGTTGTCAGTCTCCAACGGAGTCCAAGCGAATAATGGCGGACGACGTGTATACACGTCATTAGTCTCCAGTGAGTTAAGGCACGTGCGGCAGAACTAGGTGATTTTCATTAATAAGGGGAACTTTGTCATTTTGGGGTGAAAAATGGGTCACGTAGGGCCAGGAAGGAAGATAAACTGGGGTTTTTCGCAATTTCCTTCCTCCGTTGCTATGGAAACGCCAATTGTTTGGCCGCCATATTGGAAAATATGGATGACTTTTGCATAACTTTGCACCCTTCGATCTGGAGAACAATACATGGTAGGATGCTGTTTTTTTTTTCCATTTGAAAGATTACTTTATTTTAAATAGAATGTCACGGGCTTTTTTTAAATTTCTTGGCTATTTTTTTTTTTTATTTTGAAAATTTTCAACTTTAAAAATTAAAAAAAACACCAAAAACACAAGATATCGAAAAAAGCCCACGGCATTCTCAAAACAGGGGCTTGGAGAGTTGCTATGCAAAATTTTATGTAAATTGGACCAGAAAAAAGTCAGATCGAAGGGATAGAGTGACGAAAACTGTGATTTTGAGATAATTGACGATAAAGATTACCCGATAGATGGATGTGATAAAGGGCAATCATTTCCTTTTGCATCAAAATACACTTTTTGAGACAGGTATCATGAAAATAACTTCAGGATTCAATAAAGGACATGTTGCTGTTTAAAAAACTGCCTTAAACTCATTTTACACAATTTTACCCAATTTTACCCCTACAGGGTGCCGCACTTGCCCTTAAAAGATATAGCACAAAAGATGTAATATTGTGATTTTGTTTATAATTAGCACAAGAATTATGACTTGTCTCCGTACACTCATTTATGAAGTTATTTCCCTTCTGGTTTGTTTGTTTCCTGTTAATTGGTGTATTATTTGTGTTGTAGACTGCATTTTAGGTTAACAGTTAAGTCTTGATAGCATGGACTAAATCTGACCCAGTTATTTTTAGCAAAATAAGCCACGTGGTTAGGCTCGTTTGTCATAAGCCTAGGGCTAGGGAACTTGCGTCTGTCGGTTTTGTGAAGCTTTGCAGAGTAAAAATCTCAATAATAACCATATGAAAGTTGAAACAGCACACAGAAGCACAGAAATTTGGTTTTTTTTTATATCATCATATAAACATCATATCATATAAACATAGAAACGAACAGATTTCAAAATAATTGTATTTTGAATGAATAATAGGACCAGCTTCATATTTTGAAGTTATCTCTGGTAACCACTTTTGTGAAACCTGCCATCACTGCTGGATTGATGTGAACTTACTAGTACTAGACTAGGTTGGAGTATGGAGGAACCGTCTCAAGTTTCCTCTTTCATTTTTAATCCAATCCCCACCTCCACCCCAACCTTAAACCAAGCAGTAGAAGGAAGACTCAGATAGACAGTCATATTGACATTGTCAGTGAATATTTTCAGAAGTTTCGAAGTTTGTGTAACGTCGGTGAAGGAAAATGCTGGCACAACAGCCGACTTGGGTTATAGTTAACACACAGACACAGACACACACACGCACAAAATCCAAATAAATGCTTTTTTTTTAAAAATTCAACCCTTGTTATTGTGGCCCAGATCATTGTGATGTAATTGTAAGAGGTAAGGTGGGGTATGGAGGAAAATTGTGATGACATACTGAGTTTTAGATTCCAAAAAGGGAGGCTGGCTTAGATCTGCCATAGCTATTGAAAAAGAAGAAGAGGACGGATGAGAGCTAGTGGTTGACTTAAATTGAAACCTCTGACGTGCTAACTTGTCATAAGATTATAAAGTCATTTTGGTAATAACTGTGAAAGAAGTTATTAAGACATTGTATGTGCCACAGTGCCAAAATGATTCACCATGATGGTCCTGAGTCATAATACTGTCTGAATCAAATCAGAGATATTTGAGATGAAGACAGAAAAATGGAATTTAAAGTTTTCTGCTTGTTTCCTGTAATTTGTCTTTCATAAAACCTTAAGTGTCAGCTTGGAAAAACAAGGCAAACGGTCCATTGAACCTTTCTCCTTAAATTTTAAAACATGATGCTTGCCAATGTATCATATCTATGTAAAAATAAAAACCTGTAATTCCATTGATGCTATGGTAATATCATATAGGATATGTTTCTCATCATAAAGAGTATAGCCATAATCATAGAGAAACAAACTTGAAACAAACAAACAGATCTTGTTATGAAGGCAAAAAGTGCAGGAATGATCTACGGCAGCTAGTTGGAAGAGAGATCTGAGTACATTCATAAATATTAGTGTGAATGTGATTCATTATGATCATTGAAGGTGCGCTGGGTGCTACACCTGTTCGAGAATGTCCGTCTTTGCTTTCTGCCCTATGCTCCAGAATATTTACAACTTTAGTTTCTTCATTAGAAGGAAGAACAAGACAGTAATGTCTATTATTGAGACATACCTTTCATTTACACCACACAATTTTGGCATGGTTGGAGATGCTAATCTTCTCAGTTATAGACATTTTGCCTCTTCATTTGAGTGAGTTTTTCAGGAGAGTAGTGTCTTTTCAGACCATGGTATTGCACGGTTCATCCTTTAATGTTTCAAACTCCCCTCAAAATTTCATTAAATGCATATTGATCCCCCCGTTAATTTCTGCCCAGAGACTGAAGAGAATTTGAGAAAAGTATAAAATTTCCCTCAAAGTTTACTTATATCCTGCTCAAATTTATGATGAAAAGGGAAAGTTGCTCTTACGTTTGCCTACATTGGTCTTTTTTTGCCCCTGGGCGCATGCTGATGTTTATTACTCGGTGCTCACTTGTCATGATGGCAGTGATCCAAATTTCACCCGTGTGAGTGTTTTTTCCCCGCTTTTTTCTGTACTTTTATGGAAAGGAGTAGAGAGGCATGTTTATCAAACCTGATATTGATTTTACCATAATATTAATGACAGAAGTGTTCCAGATTGCATATTTATAGCTTGGGTAATGAAAATATCTTATCTTGGCTCGTTGTAAACGTTCTGGAAATTGTCAAAATGGTTGAAGTTGATTATCGAGACTTTCTAGAAGTTCATTGTAGAATATATTTAAGGGCATATGTGTGAGGGAGGCTGTGTATGGAAAGCAAAAGTTTAAAGTGTCGCATAGCAATACCAAAACTATTGTTTCATTAACCTAGTTTGGCTGTCTTGTGCCAGTGTTGTGAATAAAGGTATTGTTTTCATCAGTATCAAGGTCATTGTATTCATTCATTGACAGTGATAGTTAGATGTTTTGAGAGATAGCTGAGTGATCAATCCTAGCACCCTATTATACGGCTGTGCAGAGTCAAGTTTAAATCACTGCTACATTTTCCATATCTCTTATGACTTGGAGAAAACACTTGGAGAGGGAAAAAGTTTGATTTGACAAAAAAGAGAAAATTATGCCAATCTCAAGATTTGGCACTGTTTTTTTTTAAATCAGTTACTTTGTTACTTACTTTGTCTGTGACATTTAATAAAATAAATAATAAAATAAATGTATTGGGTTGTAGCAAGCACAAAAATAGCCCAGTCTGCATATTACATGCATGTCTCTGAGATAGGCAGTCTGCCTATGACTGTGATGTAATGGTCCTTACTTTTGTCATTGATATAGGTTGAGCCAACATTTCAACATGTAAAAAGGCAGAGAAGTTTGACTGTCATGAAAGAGTAGTGCCAGTCTGTGCTGTGCTACAGTGGAACTGGAGCCGGGTCATCATGCCCAAGATGACGATGACCAAGGCTTCCAAGGGGAATGCCAAGCAGTTTCCAGTCAAAGTCACCACAATGGATGCTGAACTGGAGTTTAAAATTGAGGTAATGTAAGAATCAAATGGCAGCTTTGTGCCTGACAAGGCCATATTTCTCAGAAAGGATCTTCCTGCCTAGGAGATATCAACTAAAACAAGTTAAAACATGGCTGACAGGGAAAGACAAAGCAGGATTCTGGAAAATGTGAGAGTAAGATGTCGCCAGGGATGAGTGTGGATGATTCCACATCCAAGAACTGCTAACTGCTTGTATTAAAATTTTCATTATTCATAGCACAGAGGGTCCTTTTTTTAGTAAGCTTTTATTGATAATTGTTCATAACATTTTGAAGTGTCTCTGCATCATGCTTCATTCCCAGTAACCACGTACACAGTAGGTAAGTAAATAAATAACCTCAAGTTGTAAGTTCTGGTTTGTTTGCATTTTCTTCCATAATTTCAATAGGTGACAACATAGCATTTAATTTGGATATTTTTTTTTTTCGCAATACACAAAGCTATGGGTTATATCTGCTTATCTTAGTACAGAAGTACAACATTTTCTTGTTGTTTGTCTGCAGCCCAAAACCACAGGCAAGGAGCTCTTTGACTTAGTGGGAAGGACAATTGGTCTGAGAGAGACTTGGTACTTTGGCTTGCAGTATGTGGATTCTAAAGGATATGTGGCTTGGCTGAAATTTGACAAAAAGGTAAAGTTAACAGACAGTTTATATTATTATGAAATAAAGCAACTATTATTTGAAGTTAGTCCTAAGAAGCAGATCTAACTAGCGCAGATGAATAACAACTAAAATGCAGTCAAAAATGGATCTAGGTGTGGATATCAGAACAAATTAATGTAGATTACATGCTATCTTGCTCGGAGCATAAGGTCTGTTTTTATCTTGCTTACGGTACATTAGTACAAGGATGAACCAGCTACACCAAGAAAATGCTTGTGAAACAGTGACAGAATATCAAATATGGCATGTGTCCTTGCTCTTCCATCTTGAGGTTTGGGAGGAAAGAGAAGCAAAACAAATGTGTTGGAAATTGGATAAGTCACAAGGTCTCCATTTGACACAGTTTTTTATTTACCATTTCAGGTCTTGGATCAAGGAGTGTCTAAAGAATCTCAGATACAGTTTACCTTCTTGGCAAAATTTTACCCAGAGGATGTATCAGAGGAACTGGTGCAAGAGATTACCCAGCACCTGTTCTTTCTTCAGGTGTGGCTGACTGACTGACTGACCAACTGACTGGCCAACTGACCAACCGACTGACCAGTAGACTGCCTATTTTTTACAGAAATAATTATTTGGTTTATTGGTTAATTGGTTGGGAGAATAAAATGATTGATCATAAAGGAGAATGATAGATGGATTTTCACGTAATTGGTTGATTTCACAAAGAAAATGAAATTGACAGGTGACAGGTAAATTTACTGAGCCCCTCTGCTTTCCTTAATTGTTAGGTTTGGTGTGAGCAAAGGTGGCTGATAGGTACAATTTGTAGAGTTTTTGTTTATTAGGATTTGTGATAAACAGTGAACTGATATTAACTTCTACTTTGGTTTAAGAATTTCTTTCAGATGTTCACTCAGTGTTTTTACCTGATCTTTTCTCTTGTCATTAACATCTGTTCCTAGTCAGGGTTCTCTTAGCATCTCAGGATGTTGGTCTTGAAATATGTCAGTTGAAAAAGTAGAAATACTTTCCTGTGAGACTCGTTTATATGCTTTTCCAGGTGAAGCAGTCAATTCTAAATATGGACATATACTGCCCACCTGAAGCATCTGTTTTGTTGGCCGCATTTGCTGTGCAGGCAAAATATGGAGATTATGACCCAGCAACGTACCAGGCTGGCATGCTAGCGTCAGATGACCTGTTGCCACAACGAGTGTTGGATCAGTACCAGGTTCGCTAATGTCATCACCAGTCTCTGTTCAGAGTGGAAACTGACCGTAGCAGTAATTTGCATTTAAGCATGCATCAGTTCATTATTTTTTTTTGTGTCAGAGTTGTGTTATTGAAGCAGTCTTTATCAGATTCATACAAATGCTAAATGCCTGTGTGTTATGATTTCCCCTGTTTCTGTGGCATTTCTGTTGTATTTATTCAGTCAATACTTTGTCCCAAGACTGACATCGTCATGGTCAAGGCATTCCCATAGACACACCATCCCCCTTTCCAACAGCCATCATAAGGTGTGAATACTTATGGTGCCAGTAGATATCTGGTTTCTAGCCCTCCGAGACTTGCCAAGCAGGTGTGACATGCGCTCCTGGCCACGCCTGTAGCCCGTGTCAAGGAGTCTCGTCATTGTCTGTATTTATTCAGTGTTTCCCCTTATCTACATAGAAAACAAAGATTTAAAAGAAAAGAAATTCTGCTCAAACAGCAAGGTCAAGAATTAAGAAATTTTACTTTAATATTCAAAATACTCTGATCACAATGATATTTTAAAATGAATAGGAATTTTTGGATCTAAAATGATCCTTCAGAAGGTTAATGACATACTGAAACTAAAAATACACACTTAATTAAAATAATTATTTACATATAACCATTACCTGGTTTCAGTCAAGCCCGCCATCATTGATTGTGATCAACTGATCAATTGAAACTGTGCCAGTTTGTTTCCTATAACATGTAATGGAGATAAGCTGACATTGAATGGCAACACTGTCTTGCTGATATGGGGTATGAGCTGTTCCCCTTTCTCTCTTATACAACGGGCTGTTACATTGTCTTCCCTAAATTAGCTTNCTGCTCAAACAGCAAGGTCAAGAATTAAGAAATTTTACTTTAATATTCAAAATACTCTGATCACAATGATATTTTAAAATGAATAGGAATTTTTGGATCTAAAATGATCCTTCAGAAGGTTAATGACATACTGAAACTAAAAATACACACTTAATTAAAATAATTATTTACATATAACCATTACCTGGTTTCATTCAAGCCAGCCATCATTGATTGTTATCAATTAATTGAAACTGTGCCAGTTTGTTTCCTATAGCATGCAATGGAGATAAGCTGACATTGAATGGCAACACTGTCTTGCTGATATGGAGTATGAGCTGTCCCCCTTTCTCTCTTATACATCAGGCTGTTATTTCACACAAGACTTTTTTACATTGTATCCCCTAACTTGGGTTTTTGATGTTTATAGGACTGCTTGGGTTTGATTAGAGATTCACAGTCTCACTTTCTCCGTTTATGTTTTACAGATGACACCAGCCATGTGGGAAGAGAAAATCAAATTCTGGTATGCCAAGCGACGGGGCATGACTAGGTAAGTCTTTTCTCAAGCATCAGAGCAGTTGCTGGGTTTTACTTATAAAAGCATGCCCAGAATTCCCATTTATGGAGATCAAAAGTATCTCATGGAATACTCTTGTGATTCTTTTTCAGAGTTTTGTGATATTCATTAATATAGCAGTGTGTGTTACAATATATGGGACTATAGCAACAGATTTCCTCCAGCTGGAACAAAAGGGTGTGCATTATCTCTTTTATCTTTATTGATTAGACATTAAATATAGTAATAAACTGTTAGCTTTTCAAACTATCTAGACTTGGAGTTGCATGCACAGTTCAGTGTTAATACTTGTATAAAGATTTTATTGTTGTTGCCTCTTCTGTTGTTGTAAATTTGGAGCATTGATGTTTGTTTTTACTTTGCATCACCTTGTTATTGCTCAGTTTATGTGCCAGTAGGAACTGTTTATTGTAAAAAAGACATATGGTTTTTATCACATGTTTACATCAAAAAGTTCTTTTTTTCAGTGATGAAGCAGAAATGGAATACTTGAAGATTGCCCAAGACTTAGAAATGTATGGGGTCAACTACTTTCAGATCAAAGTAAGGGAATGAAACTTGGTTGAGAGCTCGTGTAAATAAAAGAGCAGTACATTCAAGAGTGCTCAGACAGTTGCTCTTTCTTAGATTGTTTGACTGATTCATGTGCGCATGCCAAAAAACTGTGATTAATTAGTTGTCGGCAAACAGTGATACGAAGATTTCAGTGGAAAAAATGTAATCTTATATGGCTATATGGTTACTGGTCAAGCTTATGTCATTATATAAGATGTTACAACAGAGACAACAAGTTTAGACGATTTCGCTGCCTGGAAGTAATACTATCACAACTCCTGTAAGTCATTATTGGACTTGCGATAGTATCAATCCTGTGCAGTGATTTACTTGAAAGCAGTTAGACCTATAACAGATAGTATAAGTAGAAATCATGAATACGTCATTGATCTTATTTATTAGGGAGTCAGGGCCTTACTGTTTATATTATTAATTTGTATATGTAAAGTGACTTGAAGAACTCTTCTTGCTATTATATTTCCAGTGCAATCTGGATTCATGTTATTTATAGGTAGACATTTCTGGCATCTCCCCTCCCCTTTAGATTGTGGGTGATGCTTGTCCTGGTAGAATATCATCAGTAAATAAGGAACTACATTGTCTCACCAAATTTTTTAAAAAATGTGTCAGTCTAGAATTTTAGTTCATTTCTGTTTAGAAGTAACTTTGTTTGAGATGTGATATTATTCTACAGTGTCAGTATATTTTCTGCTTCCCAGAACAAAAAGAACACAGATCTGTGGATTGGGGTAGATGCAAGAGGGATTGGTGTGTATGACAGGGACAACAGACTTTCTCCCAAAGTAGCATTTCCTTGGAGCGAGATCAAAAATATTTCTTTTAAAGACAAGAAGGTAAGACTGCTTTGTTTTATTTGTTTGTTTTGTTGGTTATTTTGTTTGCGTCATTTTTTTTTCTTTCTTTCAATCTGAAGAATCTACTACTGATTACTCAGTCCTCATTGATGCTTTAAAAACCATTGTCACTTTTATTTATGTCGGTGGACATTTGGCTAAATAATTAACAACAGAAGTCTTCGGTCATAGGAGAAGTAAAATACAATCTGCTTCCTATCTTAATGTTTGACTTCTTTCCTTTTCTTTTCAGTTCACAATCAAGAATGTGGGCAAGAAGGAGCCAGATTTTGTCTTCTATGCCCCCAAGCCAAGAATCAATGAATTGGTGGGTTCAGGAGTCATTTTTTTGATAGGTTGTCAGATGCTGTTGTGCTTTCAGCTCATAGATTCTGTGTTTGTGTAAAGGGTGTTTACTGCAGCTTTGAGAAATGTTCAGATTAAGCTCATAGTTTCATTAATTTCATTCTATAATAGAGAGACATCATTATTTAACTAACTAGCCACAAAGATTGATATTACTTGGGTCACAATTTCTTGAATTTTTTGTCTTGTATTTGTAGGTGGCTGCCGGGCATTTCTCAAAGATTATGTACAGTTAGATAAAAGCTTACGTGTTTAATGGTACAGATGATCTCACTGCATGTCCATGGGGTGCTAAAGACAGATTGTGAGGCCAGGCAAAATGTTCAGTATGTTTGATGATCTGGACATCACCTGGGCAGACAAAGACTTCTCAAACAGCTATGTAACTTATACATATTTAATGATACAGATTCTGGAACTGTGTGTTGGTAACCATGAACTGTTCATGAGAAGGAGGAAACCAGATTCTATGGAAATCCAACAAATGAAAGCCCAGGCATCTGATGAGAAGGCCAGGAAACAGGTTGGCTCAGTAATTGCACCTGTAACTTGAGTTATATCTAAAAGCATAGATCGTATATATATGTCTTTGTAAAAGTAAATGTCTAGCATTGTGGATGTCATTCGAAATTGGTAGCTAAGTAGACTATGAAAGTATTTTGTTGACAGATTAAAGATCTGTCCGAGGGATATAAAGGCATGAAAAACAACTATAAACACTTTCAGTCAGCTTAGCACACTGATGTGTGATATATTGACTTCAGTCTGTGGATTTGTTTCGTTCATTTATTTGGAATTACACACTGATGTGCACAGGGTTCACCCCAGCACATTTTAAGCCTCAAACTTTCTGGCCTAAGGGAAATTACTGCTGTATTGATAACTAATTAAGTGTGTGCTTAACAATTTATGCATTATTTTAGTACTGATAGAAAGTGTTATGAAATGAGCATTGTTCTGAATAATAAATATGATTACTTCATGTTTATTGGAACTGTCCAATAACAAATACTTTGAGAATAATACTTTGCTTTGTTCAGATGGACAGATCCCGACTGGCTAGAGAGAAGCAGTTGAGGGAAGAGGCACAAAGAGAAAAGGAGGAACTTGAGAGAAGGCTCTTTCAGATGCAGGAAGAGACCAGGCAGACACAGGAGGCTTTGGTAAGAGACAATATGGATTTTTGTTTTTTTATTTGTGGATTCTCTTAAGAATGTGACAAGTTAACAACAAACTAATGGGTTAACCAATGAACTGACATGTTAAACATGAACGTTTTGAGCTGAATAACTAGGAAGAACTGTGGCTTTGAATGCAGATAATGTAAAGGTACATGAGAAGGCAATGACTGATTATGAGACTTATTATAATGATTATAAAAACTGTTATTATTATTATTATTTAGAGACAAATACAGGAAGAATGAGGCATGAGTGAAGTATCCTTGTCCTTGTTTGGTGGATAATATTGATGTCCTCGCTCTTCACAGGGGGGGATAATAAACATTGAGTGTACAACATTTAATCACCAGCAATGGATATAGGATTGGATATTCAGTTTATCACCATAACCATTGGGTGTAATCTTCCCCTTGACTTGAAGTATCATCCACTGGCTTTTTAAATTTTACTCGTTTGTTAATTTCTGAAGATGAGATCTGAGGAAACTGCAGAACTTCTGCATGAAAAGATGACAGTATTAGATGAGGAGGCAAGACTTCTCACCCAGAAGGCAGCAGAAGCAGAGGCTGAAGTGCAGAGAATCAAACTGACAGCCATTAAGGTAAGGGAGAAATCTTAGGAAGCAAGTTTCAGATGAGCCAGCTGCCTATATTGAAAAGTAAAGCATCAATTTATGACAGATGAAGGCAAGCATCAGTTCAACTTAACTGCATTTAAAAAAAAAAAGCTTTTATTTTGACTGTTCCCAAGAAAAAGGCTGATAAAATTAATAATACTGGGTTTGTGCGTGTGTTAATATTCTGTGGAGAGATGAGGATTTTAAATCATCTGACATTCCCACTTTCTTGACACACCACCAATGCCATTACCACTAACATAACCACCACACCCACATTGTGCAAGCACTTCCATCTTTGACAAGTTCATCTTTGGTGCTGCACAACATATAGGGGAACTGTTATGCCTAGGTTGTCAAAAGCAGCCATGCTGTCACAGCAACAGTCCAGCAATGAAAGGCAGTGTGACTTTAAAACCTTGAACCTCATGTTCTCAAAACACCTTCATACTCATTTTGATACTGTGAATATGAGCCTTATATTATGTTCATCAACATGTCTGTTTGTAAACTTGAACACTTTGAAAAACTCAAATTATGGACTGATCCATGGAGTTTGAGCTTGTGAGCTTTCCAGTTATTGTTTTCTGTTTATATCTTTCAGACAGAAGAGGAGAGAATGTACATGGAGCAAAGGGCACGTGATGCTGAAATCATTGCTGCAGCCATTTTGGAAGATTCTGAGAAAAGGTTAGCAATCTAGCATCTAGCATCACAGTGTTGTTACTTTTTATATGGATGATACGTCATCTAGTGCAATTCAGATTGTGACGGATTTTTCTTACTTGTACTCTTTTAGTACCCTGTTTATTAATGCTTGACAACAAATATTGAGTATGAAGATTTGTTGTATTGACATACATTTTGACAGGTACCAGTACGCTGTAAGGGATACTTGTCTCAGTATAGTACAGAAGCAGCTTAAGGGAAGCATGAATAAAATTAAGGTTAAAGGTAGTTGTGATTATCCGGTCACCTTGGTATTATTTAGAAAATATAGCATTCTGTCATCTAAAATATATGTTGTGATTAATGGAAGCTATTATTAATCAGCATCATCTGTACTGATAGTATCAAACAGTTTATGCTGTAACAAAAATGTATCTTTCCCTCAACAGAGCCAAGGAAGCAGAGTCACTGAAGGAGGAGTTGATGAAAGCAAGGTTAGCTGAAAAAACTGCCAAAGGGAAGCTTATGGAACTCTCTCAGACCATGACTCATGGGGATTTCTCCACAGTAAGTTTACAGCTTTGTCAGTCTTGTTGCTTTTTTGCCTATGCGTATTTCACAGTATTCATACCGAGTAATCAAGAAAAATAGAATACACTTCCTTACAAGATACATGACTCATTCTGCTATCCCTTTTCAAAATATTTATTCTGTATTTATGTATAAATGACTTCACTGGTGATATGTGACCTTTATACAACTTTTGTTCAGCCCAAGAAAAGACAAGAAAGAAAATTCATCTGTATACCTCTCTTACATTTTTCTTCAGTCATTCGCATTCCCCGGGCTTGCATCAGACCTTTCATCTTCCCTGCAGTTTGTTGAAGCAGGGGGTTCGCTGATGGATGGAGAAATATTTCCAGGAAACCTGGACCAGCTGTCGCTGGAAATGGAGAAGGAACGGTAAGAACTGATGACTTTGTCAACAAGTGGGAGATCCAAGTTCACATATGTGATCTTTCAGTCACATGTAATAATTATTGGAAAAACTTCAGTGAGCAGTGTAATTATTTAGAGATACTACTCTAATTCCAATTAGTGTATTGACTAATATATGGGGATGTATGTCAAGGCTTTGCTAGGAGCCCAGGGAAATACAGATTTTGATAGTGGAGGAAAGAGTTCAAAGGGTTAATTTGTTATTGTCATGTCCTGTAATATCATTAAGGGTATGTATTCCTTTATAGCCTTGCATATTAAATATAAAGATATAACAGTGCATTCAAGAATTAAAGTAAAAGACTATTTTCAATATCATCTCTCTTGTAACTAATGATGTGGGAAAATTTTTATATGATCAGATTCCTGATTGTAATTATTGATGTTATAGCTTTCACTAGTGTCACACGATTGTTTCTGAAAGTTGGTAGTTTTGTTTCCAATGCAGGCATGTGTACTTAGCTAAGAGCAAGACCCTTCAAGACCAGCTGAAAGACCTAAAGTCAGAGATTGAAGGCCTGAAAGTTGACGACCGAGCAAGCATATTAGACAGACTGCATGAAGAAAGCATACACAGAGGAGATTCCAAGTATTCCACCCTTAGGAAGGTAAAAAAGTGAAATTTGTCACTGTTTGTCATGTAACTACAGACCCATTATCCTCCTTGGCTATGTGGGAAAGCTGATGGAGAGAATGGTCAACAGAAGACTTATGTGGTTTCTGGAGATTAACTTAGTGCTCACCCCTACTCAGATGGGATACAGACATCACAGAAACACTGAAGATCAACTGACATATCTAGCCCAAGATATCAAAATTGCTTTTCAAGAAAAGAAGAAAGTTCTTGCCATTTTCTTTGACTTGATTCGAGCCTTTGACACAGTCTGGAAGGAAGGCTTGCAGCTCAAACTTCTCAAGGCCGGAATCACACACAAGATGTACACATGGATCAAAGACTTCCTCTACCATCGAACTGCTAGATTTAAAGCAGATGGACATCTCAGCAAACTTATCAAACTGAGGGAGGGAGTCCCCCAGGGCAGCGTGATAGCACCTACCCTCTTCCTAGTGTACATAAACGGCATCACCTCATAATGTAACCAACAAGTATCTTACACCTTACATGCAGACGACTTTGCAGTTTGGACAGCATCAGAGCACACCACTGTGGGAACATACTTCAAAAAACTGTCGACAAAGTGCAAGCCTGGACGGATGAGTGGGGACTCAAGATCAATCACACGAAAACGGCAGCAATATTGTTCTCGCTTTCTCCCAACAAGGAAAAAATCACTGTCCCAATCAAGAACCAGCCCATACCACAGACAGACTCACCAACTTTTCTTGGAATCACCTTAGTTTGCAGACTCACTTGGAAACCACACATAGAGGCAATACAGAGAAAAGCCATCAGAAAACTGGCAATAATGAAAAGGCTAGTGGGCACCACCTGGGGAGCAAACACAAGAATCCTCAAGCAAGTCTATACAGGAGCAGTTAGACAACCATGGAATATGCCTCAAGGGCCTGGACCACAGCAGCAAGAACTACCAAAGAGAAACTAAACAAGGTTCAAAACATGGGCCTTAGAATCACCCTCGGAGCCATGAAAACCACCCCTATCAGAGAAATGGAAAAGACAGCCGACATAGAACCTCATGAACACAGAAGACAACTTAAAACTCTGATTCAGTTTGAAAAGCTCAATAGATTACCAGATCACCTATTGCACACAAAATTTCAAGAAAGGACAAAGAACAGACTTAAAAGACAAAGCTGTAATCACCTCACAAAGGAGCTCTAGAAAAGACATTCAGATCTATTGGAAACTGAAGCTGCAAATTGCGAGAAACTAGCACCTGAACCATGGGCATCTGGTCCGGACTGGACGAAAATTACTTTGGATGTCCCAGGCATCATCTCAAAGGACAAACAAACAAAGACACAACAAAAGACCATGGCTCTAGCGATGCTGGAAGAAATAAATCCCAGGACTTCATATATCCGGGCGTACACTGATGGTTCAGCTGCAGATGCAACAAAAAATGAAGACAGCAGAGTCTACATCATTTACCCCAACAGCAACACAAACACACTTTCAATTGCCGCGGGTGACATCTGCACTAACTACAGGGCAGAGGCCACTGTAGTCCTAGCAGCTGTCCAACATCTTACAGCTCAGAATCAAACTGGTCGACAAATTGTGATCCTCAGCGATGCCAGATCCATCCTCCAAGTCCACTCTAGTGATAAACAGGACCAACAAATCACAGATCTGAGATTCAATATCAGCATTCTGGCCGAGAAAGAAGAACTTGTCCTGTAATGGATACCAGCCCACTGTGGCATCTATGGAAATGAAAAGGCAGATGATCTGGCAAAAGCGGGAGGCAGCCTTCCACAGCCCCACATACTACAAAGCCAGAAGGAGGTCAAGACTCTCCTAAAGCAGTTTTTCAAAAAGGAATGGAGGAAGGAAAATGAAGGCTACCAGCCCGAGTCTGAAGCTTAAATGCCCTGGACAGGAAATGAACAGTCTATCATCTTCAGACTGGGAACAGGACACTGTGGTCTCAGGGCTCCCCTCCACAAAATTGGTGTTGGAGAGACTCCTCATGTGACTGTGGAGCAGACAGACAAACTGTGAAGCATATTCCAGGACTGCCCCACCTACACCCAACAGAGGTTGAGGATCTGGCCAACTGAAGCCCCCCTGCAGACCAAACTATATGGGACCAGTGACGAACTCCGGCGCACGTCCTGTTCGCGACCCAGGCTGAGCTGAACCTATAGCATGGTCATATTTGAACGCAGAAGAAAAAGAAGAAGAAGTCACTATTTGTTTTCAAGTCAGTCACAGTCAGGCTTGTGTCTTTTCGACCACATCAAGAGTGGGATTGTCATACAAGAGCTTATTTTATTGTCATTGTTCTTTCATCTGATGAAAGAATTTTTGCGCTGGCACTGTTCTGCCTTAGTTTTATCATGTGCAATGCTAAAGAGTCACCCGCAGGCAGGAGCAAACAGTCTGAGAAAACCAGGATTAAAGAATAATTTTATGCCACAGGAATAATGATCTACTCCACTAAAAGTTAAATTAACACATAATTACTTGTCGTTTATCCAAAAAAAAAAAAAATATATTTTCTTGCGCAGAAATGATTATAATTCAATTATTGCATGCAATAAAAATTCACAGCAAGATAATTTGTTTCAAATCTAGCATCATAAACTTGCATTGTGACTGTTTGGAGACAGATTACTTTCTGCATTGTTTGAGATAAAAATTAGGTCAAGTTCAGTTTTTTTGCATCTTTGTATAGGAATAAATGTTTTTTATCTTTTAGTCTAGATTTATAGTTACTGACATGGTCAGCTATGGACATTGATCAATTAGTGAAGTATGGATCTTGATGAAAATGTTTTTTGTGTCTTCTGTATAACAGTGCTTTTGGAGCATGTGGTCCTCTTTCGTAAAACATAGTTTTTGTAACCTTAAATAAACATAGGTTGAGATTCTTCATTCCTATTTTGCTTTGTTTCATGTCACAAACATAACTAGCTCTATATATAAATTTCATCACCTTAAATATAGGCTAAGATTCTTAAGCCCTGAATTTCATTGGGTCAGATCACAAATATTGCTCTTTATAACTTTTGTAACCTTAAATATGGATCGAGATTCTTAATTCCTATTTTTTTTTGTTTTTGTTTCAGGTCACAGCTAATTCTGCCAAAGCTCGGGTTGCTTTCTTCGAAGAATTATAGCTATGAACTCTCTGGAAGATGTGATTATCAATCCTGGCAGAACGACCAACCATGTGTATCGGATTGATTAATTGTTGATATGTTCCTTAAGTCTCAGTGCCTTAACTGATATTAGGACACTGAAACTACAAGCAATACATCCTTAAAGGAGAATCATTACAACTGAGGGGTATATAGAGTCTGTGTTTCCCTGCATCAAGGACTAGAAGCATGGGAATACAGATAAAAATGATATGAAGCTATGTAATTCCTTGCTGTCCAGTGCTAAAACACAGCTGTTGCTATCAGCAGGTCAAGTCATATTCGAGTTTTCACGTTTCAGAAAGTTCTATTGTTACAAGATAAAACTGCATTTTTGTATTGTAGAAATGAGATATCGTCATGATTTGTCATGATTTTAGACTTGAAGTTTGTCAAGCGCCTAAAATATATAATTTTTATTGGGATATTCTGACTATCATGATGTATTTCGGTCCATTTTTTTACAGTTCACAAGGGTTTCAAAGTTGCGCTATTGAATATTGTTTGCAATAGTGCTGATGTCATGTCAAGAAAGCATTGCTGAAATAGTGCATTTTTACTTTTATTCAAGAGAGACAGTGCTGCTCATTTCGCTAGGCAGTTGATCGACTTCAGACTGCTGGTAGTACCAGCTCCCAGCCCTCTGTGATTCTCCATCAAGATGGTGTTATTTTTTCAGTGCAATGCAATTCATATGAACCCCAGAACTTGTCTCACATGTACAGAGATTATTTTGGTATGTAATCCCATATTTATATTGACCTGCATGTTGAATTATATGCTCTTTATCCAGTAGTAGTTTGTGGGCAGAATGAATGCTTGCTACTTTTATGAAGTGGCACAAAGTATTAATGAGTGGATGCAGCTTTGAGAAGGAGGAAATTAAAACCTGGCTTGTTTTATATGAATCAGTAGGTCACAATTGACTAAACTTACTTTGATGCCACAAGTGACTAAACTTTCTTTGATGCCACAAGTGACTAAACTTTCTTTGATGCTAGAGAAATTGTAGGGGCATTAATAATTCAGAGAGAACTAGTGTGAAAATGAAGTCACCTGCATGCATGAAGAAGAAAATGAGGACAAATGGAGCTGTTTGAAAACCACCAGGACCCTTCCCATTTCCCATCCCATTTAAGGTGCTGTTGTGTGTGTTGCTGATGGTTGCTTTATCTACACTTTCAGGAAATGAAGTCACAAGAAAAGAAGAAATGCTTGTATCTGAAACTAACACACAAGCCTGCGACAATTCTAGTCAAAAATATAGATACACTAGCTGATTTCATTTGCTTATTTTGATGCCAAGGCATTAATGGTTGAAAATCTAGCTGTGTTAGCTGATTTCATTTGTTTGTTCTGATGCTATAGCATCATTTGACTACAATATTGAGGTTGTGGAAAAGTTGTTGCATGAATTTTGAGATGAAGTTTGTCAAGAACCCAGAATGAAACATTGGAGTATGTCAAGATTATAGCTGATTTCATTTTGATGCTAAATCAGCAGTTGACTAGAATGTTGAGGTTGTGGAAAAGTTGTTGCATGATTGTAGATTTCAAATTTGTTAAGAGCCCAGACTGAAATGTTGGAGTATGACCAGACTGAGGCTATAAGAGTAGTGCTGGGATGCGCAAGGGACACTCCCAATACTTGTATGAGCTATCCCATTGCTCATATTGCAAAGTGATGAATCTTCAAGCTTCAGTGACTTTGAGCACTTTGCAGTAGGTACAATAATCTACTTGATCTGCCCAGAGGCACAAATGGCTCAAGTTACAAGGAAGCCTTTCTTCAGAGAATTCTTTAAAATCAGAGAATGTTGTCTTTCAGAGAAAGCCAGTTGACATAAAGCCAGGGAACTACCTGGATAGGGAAATTTTAGTTTAAAAGTATTCTTATTTTTTACTGACACTCGCTTGTTTGTCATAACTGAGCCAGGGACATTCTCTCCACATGTTATTAACTGTGTTCACTTGTATTCAAGCATTTCTGAGGTATGTTCCAGCAAAATGATACAGTATAATCTATATTAAACCATTGAAAGTTTGAGAATTTTCCAAAACGAGAAAGGCATCCCTAAAGTTAAGACGCATCTAGAGAGGTTTGAAAAGGAAAATTATCCACACTGTCACGCTATCCTCATCCTATGCGTTCCCTGCATGAAACATAGCCTGTAATGTTTTGCCCATATCACACTGTCAAATATATGAGCACTTTCACTGTCAAGACTTCTTAGTGTCAGCGAGGCAAAAGGGTTATGCTCCAAACAGAGTTGCTTGCTGATGGTTGTGAGTGAGCAGTCTGAAGCTGATATGTGATATTGAAAACATCATAATGGAAAAGGAATGGTTAAAGGGTCATTTTGCTGGACGACCCAGTAATTAACACTGATGGACAATCAAACAAGACATGAAGAGTTGCTGGGGCTTCTTTGTATATATCAAAAACTGCATCATACACCAGGCTTCTGCAGCATCCAGTACAATACGGTCCGGCATAATGATAGAAATTGGGGCTGTCACAGAGACAATGAAATGGAATAGAGAGGGATATGTTGGTGATAGTCCCAGACTTCCAAGGTATCTTTAGAAAACTACAGACTCATTGTCTGAGAGTAAAATGGTTGAGTGTTTAGAGGCCACAGGTTTAGATTAGCAAGTTGGATTTACTCTCATTTAGATTTACTCTCCTTGATATTATGATGTCAAGGATAACGACATTGCTAATGGATTGACTGGGAAAGTGCAGGTGTCTGGAATCATGTAGTGTTTGACGAGGCCTCTACATACACATCAGGTTGTGAGATAAAATTTCAAATTCTTTAACCAAGTCCATAATAACTTTGTCTATAATTCCTTCTTAATAATGATATGTTTGTGTATTACATGGTGCTTTTCCTAACATATTTTACCACTTTTGCATGAATGTTTTATGTGACATAAAATTTCTGTTAATGATTGTCAGTAGTAAAAAGATGGGAAAAAAACCCCAAATTTTTAAATATGTCTTATTACTGGTCAAAATGAAGCTTTGGTCTTCTTTTAATGACACTTAGTTACTGATATCCGAAAAAAACCCTACTGTATGTACAAAGTCAGCTGAAGGAAATCCCATACTAGTATTATTCTAACCTGAGCTATTTTGAGGCAGGCCTGCTCCCGTGGGATGGTGAGAAGTCTAGAAACATGTGATTAAAGAACAAATTTATGCAGTTACAGTCATTCTTACCTGACAAAACACTTTGTCCACAAATACTTGCCATTGATATCAAATTAGTTTTTTTTTCTCACAGAGAAGTAATCATACTCTTGATTAACCAACAAAAATCTTATATCAGAAAGCCCCTGTTGCTTTCTGAATCCAAAATCTATCCCAAGTTCAGCAACATCCTGTCTGGCTGTGAAATATATATATGTAAAACAAAAGTATGCCATGTTTGGACTGGCTTGTGGGAGTAATATCTTGTCATTTGAGAGACATTGAGAGACAGTATTGACTATACTATATCATATTATATGTCCATTTGTAATTTAAGATCTGAAATTAGTGCTTGTGACTGCCACATACATTACAGTTTAAGATAGCTCGTGTTCGTTTGCTTAATGAATTGCTTGTTTCACTTATAGAGCTATTGTGCCAAACATTGAGATTCTAGCCGACTTCTATGCTAGGTACAGTATGCTGCTTAGACAATGCAGATTGCTTTAGCATGGCTACTGTACAATGACAATATCTGGATAATGGCTGAATTTAAAACCACATTGTCCAAGATGGACTGACTTCTAGATGAAAATCTGCAGGCCACCTCCATTTATGTGCTTACATTAACTTTAAGCATAATACCACAGCATTTGAAGATTCTGTAATTGATTGCATTAGATGGCAAACTGTCTTAAATGCCGTTTTATGAAGGAAGTAGGGTAAATTATGGACCAAGCTGTGGAGAAATGAGCCTGACAAAGCACACATTTTTGCATAGCCAAAGTGATAAAGTGAATGGCTGTGTCTGTGACCAGTGGGGTACAGACTGCTTTGATTCTTGCAAAGGTGAATGAACATGTCTGTGACCAGAGGGGTACAGATTGTTTTGATTCTGTGTTCTGGAAAATCCTGGGAAAGCCTTGAAATTCCCAAACATGGTCACAAAAATCCTATTTGTTCTAAAAACCTACCATTTTGAGGAAAGCAGTCCTGAAAAACAATTTGAATTTAATGTGAGTAATGTAACTGAAATACTTTTGAAAGTTGGCCTCAGTTATTAAAAAAATTTGCCTTGATGAGGCAAAATGTGATAGTTGCGTTCATGATACCAGATCTTGTGAAAAACATGACATTTTTTCACTCTAATTCTAGTGCAGGAGTGTGGGGTTCTCATTTCAGAGCACAGTGTATAGTTTCAATAATCTCAAGATATCTTGGATAATGTTTTATTCTCAGAGAACCCTGTCATTGGTCTTGTCTGCACATGAACCATTACTGACTTTTTGACGGATGGAGGCTTCCTGCTGACTGTTTCTTTTTCACTTTTATTTTATGTTTACTTTGATCTTGCAATTTTTTTTTTTTTTAAATTTGTTATTGTATATACATGTATATGAGCTCAAGAGAGAAAGATCAAAACCTTGTGAAATGCATGACACAGAAATAGTTATGGTATAAACATGTCTCGAAAGATCACAACTGCTGTTTGTTTTGTTATACAGTGTTTCATGTTTGTCTGTTGGCAAATGAGAAATGATTTGTCACATTTATGTATTCTTAAACTTATGTCCACTGTAAAATTAATCATTCATTCATTCATTCTATTTGTTGTTTTAGTTTTGACTTCTTCTGCTGTCATTTTTAATTTTGTTCTTCTTCTTGAGTTCATGTTACTCCTGCAGCCATCACCCAGCTGTCTTGTCTGTTACTGATTTGACCATCTCCGTCTCACTCACATGTTACTATCTCTGTGCTGTTTGCTTGTTACTGCTAAACTTACTTTTATGACCCTCAGGTTCTCTGTTACTATCTCCTAAGTCTTCGCCTTTTACTGCTAAGACTGCTTCTATCTCACTCAAACTTCTCTGTTACATTTTTTCTGTTCCTTGACTTTTACTGCTAAGATTATTTCTATCTCATTTAATATTTGGTTACTATCTCTGTGCTCTTCGCCTTTTACCGCTAAAACTGTTTCTATCTCATTTAAAATGTTCTGTTACTCTCTCTGTGCTCTTCGCCATTTATGCTAAGATTATTTCTATCTCACTCCAAAATTTCTGTTACAGTCTCTATGTTCCTTGACTTTTACTGCTAAGATCACTTCTATCTCACTCAACATTCTGTTACTATCTTTGTATTCCTTACCTTTTACTGATGAGATTTCTTCAATGCCACTCAAAAAATTCTGTTACTATTTCTGTATTCCTTGCCTTTTACTGATGAGATTACTTCTGTCTTGATTATTTCTTTTTCACTCAGATGCCAATGCCTCTGTGCTCTTTGTCTGATACTCTCACAGATTTTTGCTATCTCACTCAAATCCTCTGTTTTTCATCTTTAACTTCCGAGATTACTTTGTCTCACTCAACAAATCCTGTGTTACTCAGTGTTCTTTGCCTTTACTGTTAAGATTATGTGTCTGTCTGTCTGTCTCTCTGTTTGTCTGTATGTCTGTCTGTCCAGCCGCCTGCTTCCCAACGCCTGACCGTCCCCAGGTCTATCTGTATGTCTGTCCACTCTATCCATCTGTATCTTGCTATTCCTGTGTGGTTCCTCTTATCTATCGATCTGTCTTCTTGCCTTGCGGGCAGTATTTCAGGGGCTATATTTCATGGATCAGTGGCGCAGTATCGTCATCTTTTATTAGTTTTATGGCACACACACACAGATCCAGAGACATTGTAATGAAATAAAGACGATCTGGAAGCCGCTGAAAGATAGTAAGTAGGTATTGATTTATTTGGCACCTTTTACGTCACTTTTTATCATGACAGTGTGACAGGATCTAGGATCTTGATCTTTTCGTGGCCACGGTAGGCTTCACAGTTTTATTCATTTTATTTAGTATGTGTTGAACCTGAGGAAGGATCACTTTTGATCCGAAAATTCGTTTATTTTTTCGTAAGCAATATCTTCATTGTGATCAATGTACTTTAAAGAATTAAAAGTGCTATTTCTTAATTCTTTACTTTGCTGGTTTCGACGGACCTTTTTACGGCACTTTTTATCATGACAGTGTGACAGGATCTAGGATCTTGATCTCTTCATGGCCACAGTGGGCTTCACAGTTTTATTCATTTTATTTAGTATGTGTTGAACCTGAGGAAGGATCATTTGTGATCCGAAAATTCGTTTATTTTTCGTAAGCAATATCTTCATTGTGATCAATGTACTTTAAAGAATTAAAAGTGCAATTTCTTAATTCTTTACTTCGCTGGTTTCGACGGAACTTTTTAGTTTTTTTTCAAAAATCCGTTTTAACGGTAGGCTATACAGTGGCATACAGTAATTACTAAGTTGTGATCGCCTCGCATGTGGCTACACCATTATTAGCTCCGCTGCACCCCTCCCAGCAACAACAAAACAACAACAAAAACATCAAGGCATAATGACAAATCGTCTTTATTGACATATAACATCGTATCTCACAGTTATTAAGTTTGGAGAAAACTCTGATGAAATGTAGATATACACCGAGTTTAGCAGAGTTGGGCAGAACTGAGATCATATGAAAGTAGTTCGTGAACGTCAGTTCACGTGAACTTGATCCTGGCTTAATGGCTATTTTGGACGAACTGATCTGGATCTGAACTGAAGCTTTTTTGACAGCTTGATCTGAACTTTAATATTTCACTTAAGTTTCATTTCAGTTCACATCTACCTCAAAAATGGGAACCGAATGCCAGTTTCAAAAACCAAGATCTTGAGCAGATCTGCACACTACCTAGTTTCATGGACCTAAGCTAAACTTAATCTCATGGCTTTTTTCACTTAGTGAATTGAAGTTGTTCTGAACTAACTCTCTCGATGAGTTTGTCCAGCCCAAGATATTTCGTAGCATAAAGAGACCTGATTCATCGCGAAATGGTGTTTGCGGCCTGTCCGGGTGTGGGTCGCTTTGGTCACTGCTTAGAATAATGCATCACTATAACTAATGCAGTTTTTTTTTTTTTTGCACTTTGGCGTGCAATATTTCTTTTCAAAGTTTAAAGAGAATTGCAACAGAGTTTCACACCGAGATAGGATCAGGGCAAATCGACATAAAATCCGATTTGTTAAAATTCCTCTTTGCATTGCACATACTTTGGTGTATGCAAGACCAGGAGTAATCTTAAAAGGAGCGAAGAAATGTTATTGCTGAAATAGATTTTAGTCTAGCTTCAGGCAAGAAATGCGAGCGATTAAAAATGAAAAAAGATCTTGTCTGCAGAGCGTCACATCACGAGGTACTGCCCGATTGCCTAAGATCTTCTTTTGTTTGCGGCAGTGGTGGTGTCACTGAAAGCCCTGCGCTGCCTCATGCATGGTTCGCGTCTTATGAACCAAAAGTGCCAAGACAGACCACATTTAATTTGTTTACTGCACTGAAAAGATAGAAATAGGGAAGCACTATATTAATTATTACGCCCTTCTTCTGGACCTACTAGATCTAATTGCAGAAAACAGCGACAGCAGTCCTGTTGTCATAGTTGAACATTGGCTATTATTATTGCCGCGGAACCACTCCCAACAACAACAACAACAACAACAACAACAACAACCTAACAACAACAACCTAACAACAACAACAACTGCGGCGACTATATGACGCCATCTGAAAAGAGAGAGCGTCATGCAGACGAAGACGCTGCTACAATTTCTTTAATCGGCATCTTTTCATTACTGTATAGGTTTGTTTTGTTTTTTCGTCGAATGATAGATTTACATTGTCGTAGAAATTAGGCCAACGTCGTTTATTCACAAAATTTATTTCACATCAAATCTTCTCTCCCTATCTCGAGTCCAAAAATGAGACAGCAGTAAGGAAGGTTTATGTTTGACTTAGATGTAAATGGTGATCATTCGAGTGAAACTGGCCATGCTGAGAGTTTAATGTGACTTCATGGGAGAACCTAATTTGAGCGTACTTTACGTATGACTGGTTTTTATTTAACTTGATTTGAGCGTACTTGATTTGAGCGTAATCGTAATCGGAAATTAAGATGTCATTACCTTTTTACTCAAGAAATATCCCGCCTCCCCCTCAATACATGGACCTCCATTGAAAACATTATCCTGCTCCAAGTCCCAATTCCACCTCCCCGGTGGTGGGCAGGGGGCAACAAGTAGCTAGGGAGACAAATTATCACGAGCTATTTGGCTAGGGTAAGGGGCATCATGATTTTTATTTTTTTTTTTGCACGCAGAAGGCACCAAGAATCAAATCTGTATCGAATGAATTTTGGTATCGCATGTAAGTTTGCTCTTATTGACTTATAAAGGACTTTATGTTCGCTCAAATCAAGTTTCATTCTGGCTACCTGAGTTCGCTCAAATTAAGTTTGGGTATTACACATGTACGCTCAAATCAAGTTCAGCCGACTTCATGGGAGGCATACGATCTTATAAATCAATACGGTCATTACAATTTACAAACAGAACCTCAGTATAAAGTATAACCATGGTGCATGGAAAAAGTATACTTAACCCTCTAACGCCACCGCATCAAATCTGATACATTTCGTGGAACAAAGAGAAGCAAAGTAAGATACTTTTGATGCTTGTTCCAGCATACTGGACCCAAAAGTAACCCAAAAACTGAGCTCAGAATGTTTGTGCCATTATTATAAATAGGGCTGGGCACTAAAAGAGTTAATATCGAGGAATACTTAACCCTTGTGATACGGTGATAGAATTTATTCTATTGTCCCCTCCCTTCCCTTGAGTATGGCAATATAATATATCGAGGAGTTAAAGCAAGAATGTCATATCTGCAAAAATTCAGCTTTTTAGTTGTCGTAAGTGATTTTTCAAATAAACTAGAATATCTGCAACACTGAGGCGATTCAAGCGCTTAAATTAGTGTGTACAGATCACAAAAAACATAGTATATGACCATACAAAGGAATCTCTGATTTCACAGCTTTCATCAAAAATTCAAATTCGTTGATCTTAAACAGCATTCTTGCAGATATGACATTAATTCTTTAACCCCTCGATATACGCATATCCTTGCCGACTTCTGAGCGCGGCAGAAGAAGTTTGCACCCCAATATCACCGACGGACCGGCAGACAATACGTGCAACGGTTATTTTCCGTAACAATAGCCAAGCAGCCAGTAGGAGCTGGACCTGAGCAGCCTAGCGCTACGAGTGTTAATGTCGAGGTCTGCCNTGTAGTCTTATTAGGGTGGCCTGTGGGGATTGCAATAAGTAATTGAATGGGTATAGACGAGACCTGGTTGCACAGATATTGTAGTTTGTCTTATCATCAGAGAAACAACGGACAGCTTTAATGTCGAGGTTTGCCTGAACAAGGAAATGATAGATTAATATTAATGTCGAGGTCTGCCTGAACAAGGAAATGATAGATTAATATTACTGTCGAGGTCTGCCTGAACAGGGAAATGATAGATTAATATTAATGGCGAGGTCTGCCTGAACAAGGAAATAATAGAATAGTAGTGAACCTGTGCTAGGAGGAAAATTCAGGTATGGGGACACCAACAGTATCTGGCATAAGAGAACGCAATTTTTTTTTCTATCGTCCTTTAAAAACAGAACACTTGCCATGGGGAGGCGGAGAAAGGGGTAGGATCTGAAGCTGCACGTGGGTGGGGTGGGGAGGAG
>JAWQUT010000310.1:937231-948218 GCA_033807755.1 Ellobium chinense | reverse complement strand
GGATTAATGAAATCGTGATAGGATATGAGGCCCTACTGTAAAACATACCAAACTTGCTAGACTGATCAATTGCATATAGTTTTGATTTACGCGATGATCATATTTCACAAATGGATCTGCATGAATAGCCACTTTTCGAGAAAACGAGGTATTCGCCCAAAAACAAATATCATGTTATGGAAGTTGGAATGCTGCTTTTATGTGGTCATCCTCTTTCTGAAAGACTGAAAAAGCGTGAGAGATCCACATACCATCCTATTCGTGACATTGCCAAGCCTGACGGAGAAACTTACTCCTGGAAGAAAGAGACGTAGAGGTTGGCAGCCTGTGTCTTCAAGATTGCAGTTGTTCCGTCATTTTGAAGAGGACAGTTAGCGAGTCTCCCGACAGTCGCCAGAGAGAGAGAGAGAGAGAGAGAGAGAGAGAGGGAGAGAGAGAGAGAAAGAGAGAGAGAGAGAGAGAGAGAGAGAGAGAGCCAGATGGACAGATAGACAGACACATACTTAATACACACAGACCCAGACAGGCACACAGACCGACCGAGAGGCAGCGAAAGAGTCTAATCTCTCAAAACTGTCTACAGAGAAAACAATGGTAGATTTGAAATGTAGAATGCCACACACATGAACAAACTGATATTGATTTACTTATAACTGAAGTACATGTACCTGAATATTTCCATTGAAATCCACTAATCATATTTACAGACTGAAAGAATCTTTCAAATAAAGAGTACAACATGCAAAAACATGTAAATAATTTCACACGTATACGGGAACGTGTAAGTATAATAACACATTATGTGAAATTATATAAAATAAAATGTGCTCTGCTAATATGTTGCAAGATGCTTCATCATGTTAATTAAATAATATACCTTTAAAACAAAACGTTTGATAGTAGGGGTTTTCAAACATTTACAGCCTGCATACCCCGTACTAATTTCCAACAAGCCGAATGTCCGAATATCTCAAGGTGAGGCTTTCTTTTTTTAAACCAGGCCTAGACCATACTTTCATTATGGTGGTTGGTTTTTTTTTTGTTTGTGCTGCTCTCAAACAAACTGCAGACCCATTGCTTGTATCAGGGGTGCACTATTAAGGTTGAAGGAACCTAAATGGCTAAAAATGTTTCGACTATCAGAGTCGATAATAGCAGAGTATAAAATCTGTCTTTCAACAGATTGTGTAGGAATAATCTGAAACTACACCGCAAAAGTTGTGAAATGCGTCAGTAAATTTGTTTAAGATTTTTTAGCAGGATCTAAGCGGTTTCAGTTTGTGCAAGCAGCTGGTCTACAAAAAAATGCAAAATTTTAAAGCCCTTTTCATGTAAACAAACTGCGAAAAAACTAAATGAAGAACATATATATATATATATATATATATAATTTCAGCACAGTGGTGGCTCCAGACTATAGACTAGTCATGGCCTTCTCGGAACATTCATGTACTCTGGTGAGAAAATTTAATCAAATGCATCAAAGAGGTATTTCCTATTAGGCTCCTCCAACCTACGACACAGTTAAGGAGCCCTTGAACAACATGAAAGCGTAACTGACTTCTAAATTTGAATGAAATAATTTATGAATACTAGACAAGGGCTACCTTTCAAGCCACATGCCATAAGCTCTGTAAGTCTTCATAAACTTTATCGTTAGTATATAGTATAATAAACAGAGTAAATGTATCGATAATGATTATGGAGACATATACTGTTGATTTTAATATAGATTGCTTTTGTTGTTGTTTAATTAAGCAACTAACATTTTACGCCCATCCCAGTTCTTTAATGTTCTTCTTGCATGGACATGTTGGGCCATTTGGAAGTTTCACTATAGTGCAACACTAGTTAGTAGACGATACCGCCAAAAAAAGCAATCAAACGTTTGTGCTGTGAACTATAAATACGTAGAAAACAGAGGAAACAAAGAGTTCTGATTCCCATTTGTGATTAGAGAAACAGTGAGGTGAGAGTCAGTTTATATAAGGCCGAACGTAACTATTAAGTGAGGGCTATGGGGCATTACTAGTATAGGCCAGACTCTGGGCTTCACCTCATGAGAAATTTCAATTCATTCTTTCTGGCCTTAGCACACACAAAAACGCCATCCTGCAATGCAATGGATGACTGCTGCATCCAGAATATGAAATCTCCATATTCTGTCTAACCAGTTCAAAGCATGCAATTTCAGTTTCTCCGGTGTAGCATAAAATAAAAAAAAAAACCAACTGCTTTGAGAGAATAAAGGGCAAATATATATATATGGGCAAATATATATATAGGTCTTATTACTAAACCCAGTCCACGATTATATGAACTGTGCATCTTTTTTTATATTATAAAATTCATATAAAAGATTTCTGAGCCACAGAAAAAGTGATAAAAGAGTACTAAATATGGATGAAAGAAAGATTAATGATAAACCAGAATTATTGTCTTACTGCGAAAGTAAAACCACAGTTATTACATAGTCTATAAAGGCATTACAAGAACATGTTGACAGTTACTGACTGGTATATGATCTGGTGAATGAAAATTATAATTCTTTTTTGTCATTTCAACGGCTTACAAATCAACACACGTTCCAAAATGATTTCTCTGTCTCTCTCTCTTCCTTCTTTTTTTCTCCCCCTCTCTCTCTTTCTCTCTCTGCCTTTCTTTTTCTCTTCATACACATACACACACACATTGTCATGCTCACAAACAGACATAAAATGTGTGAAATTCTTCATTAAAGTGTTAAGAATCTGATGTTTTAACATAGATGTGAATTACAATGAGGTAATCAAAGCAAACTTAAAAATTATGATCAAATGATGTCAGGAGAATTTGCATTTGATCTAGTTTGTATCAAGGCGACTTTGAAGGATAACATCGATCATATTGTCATGATCAATCCACATTATTTTGCCGAAGTCACTTTTGAAGGTCACAGGTACCTTTAAAACTTATTACCTAAAGCAAAACAATAAGGCAGAACTGCGTTTCTCAGGTCTCCTTCTCAAGTATGCAATGACGTCATTCTGGGAATGGAGGGCGGTCCACAGGTGAGGCCTCGGATAACAGGAAGTTAATTCGAGAAACTTTTCCGGAAGTTGTTATCTCTGAGCAACGCTATTATTGCCTATAAAGGTGGCGGATATAATTCACAGATGTAACATCCTATCTAAATTCTGACGAGATCATTTTCGATAACGATGCCATAAGAGAACAGACCACTGGTAAACTTAAATCCGCAAACCAACGCCGCCATGTTGTGAGCGGGATTGCCAAACTTCTTTTCAAGTGGAGCCATACGGCATATGAAAAAGCCAAAACATGCCTGGAAAGGGCCTACTGAGCTGCCGTTTATGACAAAAATAGAAATTCTATTGCATATTATGTTCCTTTTTGTCATAGACAGCAGTGAGGGTTATAATCCAAGACATTTACTGCTAACTGTCCTAATGTATAGATAAATGTTCTGACAATCTGTCTAACTCTAAAACAATCACCCACAAATCGGCAAGACTCCGTTCATTGGCTGTTTGAGACTAGCAAGACGAACAGTAAAGAAGCAGAAACGCAGCCCAGATGCGGATTGATATTTGAAATTAGAATTTGAATAATGAAACAAAACTGATTTTTCTTAATAGGAAATTAGATAAATATCATTGTAGTACAATCAAATCACAAAGAAATGATTCCGGCGAATGTGAATTGAGCTTGACTAAATATTTTGTGTTCTAAGGCTGTCCAGAGTTTAGAATGAAGCTACGTTACTTCTGTGGTTTCGTGGTCTGCATTACACATGTCCTAGAGTGTGCCTTTCCACTTCCTAGTTCACAGAACTCGGAACTTGGCTAAAATTTTGGGAGGTCGAGGGGGGAAGGTGGGGGTGGGAATGTGGTCTTTAAACACCATAATGTTCAAAGAAAGAAGGAAAAGTGCGTTATACATAACGTTTCCCCATTATGAAAGTGAGGTAGCACGACCAGCGGGGCTAAGAGCAATGATCTACCAACATTGCAACATGATAGCCACTTTGGTGCAAAGTATCCCGTCTTTATCAGTTAAAAAGATACTGAATGGTCGCACACCACTGTTTTATTTTGTGATCATGAAAATATTAAATTAATTCACGATATGTTTAGGATCTTACATGTCCGAAATCAAACATTATACTGATAATGCCAGTTTAGAATCCTCATAAAATTAATTCCTAAGAAAATAGTACCAACATTTTGCTCATGATCTATTTTGGGGAATGCAACCTAACACGTCACTATACGCAAGGACAAAAACAATCCTAAACACTTCTGGAATGTATAGGAGAGTTACAGGTACCTCAGATTATGCCAACCCTCCTCCCCGCCCTCCCCCTTTTCCAACTCCTGCACTATGCTATGGTCTTGTGGAATGATGATGATGAACTACGAAACGTGTGAACTAGGGATACAAAAACTCTGGCCGGGCTGGGCTGCCTATCCAATCACAGTCCACGTGGACGTAAACTGGCCTTGACCTTGACACAGTTTTGAGCTGGCCATCGAGGAGATTTCCACCTGTGAAAGAATGAAGTCAAGATATGACAGCAAGATAAGCAATCCATCAGTCAGTCAGTCAGTCAGTCAGTCAGTCAGTCAGTCAGTCAGCCAGCCAGTCAGTCGGTCGGTCAGTCAGTTAGTCAGAAAGGCAGGCCGGCAGGCAGGCAGGCAGACAGACAGGTACTCAATTGGTCGGTCGGTCAGTCAGCCAGCCAGCCAGCCAGCCAGCCAATCAGTAAGACAGGCACACAGGCACGCAGGCAGGCAGGCGGGCAGGCAATCAGTCGGCCAGTCGGACTGTCAGTCAGTAAGGCAGGCAGGCAGGCAGGCAGGGAGGCAAGCAGGCAAGCAGGCAAGCAGGCAAGCAGGCAAGCAGGCAGGCAGGCAGGCAAGCAGGCGGGCGGGCGGGCAGACATCAGTCAGTCAGTCAGCCAGTCAGTCAGCCAGTCAGTCAGTCAGTCAGTCAGTCAGTCAGTCAGCCAGTCAGTCGGTCAGTCAGTCAGTCGGTCAGTCAGGGTATCAGTAGATGAATTATTTGGCTGTCAAGCAAGCAGACAGTCAACAAATCAGCAGTGGTACCTTCGGTCCTTTAACCAACCATACAGTTTGTCAGTTGAGGGATTTACATCCATTGAGCAAATGATCATGCTAATTCACTTTTGTGGCATACAATGATGATCTTCCACACTATGCTGTAATCGTCTGGCTGAAGTTACTGCAACTGTAACAAATAATCCTCAGGAGATAATACTTGGGGGAAAAGCTACAGACTGCGAGACAAGCAGGCAGGCAGGCAGGCAGAGAGGCAGGAAGTGTCAGGAAGACAGGCATGCAGCCACACAGGGAAACAGGCAGGAAGATGGGCGAGTGAGCGAGCGGAGAAGCAGGCGGATGGAATAATGGAATGATGGACGGATCGACGGAAGGACAGACAGACAAACAAACAAAATTATCTTGCACACTCACTATTGTGCCTAGACATCTGGAAGCTGTAGAATGGGTCTTCTTCAATAGGTGTGAACTCAGCACACATGATGGCGTCTTCGGACTTGCTAGGGTATTCCTTGGCCCTGCAAACAGACATTAGTTGTTGGATGATTGTTAGATCTGTCCCTGTGGAAAACTGCATTTCAAACCCCAGAAATTTGCACCGAGAATTGCAAAAATCTGCATGCAAAAAATGGTAAAATTTGCGCCAAAATCTGCGAAAATGACTTCGTAACTTTGCTTTGTTTATCATTATGTCACACTGTTTACTACCGTACTGTTGCAAAAGCAGAAGAACTGGTACACATTTTCTGGGATCCCGTGTCGCAATTATTCGATCATGGTATAAAATAAAAGTGCATTTTTTCGGTCAAAGTTGGCAACATGCACAGAATTTGCGGAAAATGTATAAACTTGCGAAAACCTGCAAAACTGCAGCAAAAGGCGGAAATTTTCGGTAACTTGCGACCGCGATTTTCTTGGTTTGTGGGAAGGGGGCAGTTTTAATGGTGACTGGATAGCTCAGTAACTGAGTGAGTGATTGAGGGATTGTTTCGTAGTTTATCTTTCAAAGTACGTGTCTGTTTCCAAGAAAGACCACGTTTCGTGTGACCAACTGTCAATAAATATTTTCTAATAAAAGTACAATGATGGGTATCTTTCTTCTTATTGTATGCTATGACTCAAATTTTCTCACAGTCATCTGCTTCCTACTAAAGCATTTTTCTCTCCAGAATCTGTGATGATTATTTTTTATTTTTTTTTGTGCTGAATCTGAATCTGTCATCTGTTTCCGACTAAAGCATTTTTCTCTCCAGAATCTGTAATGGTTATTTTTTTTTGTTTGTGCTGAATCTGAATCTGTCATCTGTTTCCTACTAAAGCATTTTTCTCTCCAGAATCTGTGATGATTTTTTTTTTTTGTTTGTGCTGAATCTGAATCTGTCATCTGTTTCCGACTAAAGCATTTTTCTCTCCAGAATCTGTGATGATTATTTTTTTTTGTTTGTGCTGAATCTGAATCTGTCATCTGTTTCCGACTAAAGCATTTTTCTCTCCAGAATCTGTGATGATTATTTTTTTTTGTTTGTGCTGAATCTGAATCTGTCATCTGTTTCCGACTAAAGCATTTTTCTCTCCAGAATCTGTGATGATTATTTTTTTTTGTTTGTGCTGAATCTGAATCTGTCATCTGTTTCCGACTAAAGCATTTTTCTCTCCAGAATCTGTGATGATTATTTTTTTTTTTTGTTTGTGCTGAATCCGAATCTGTCATCTGTTTCCGACTAAAGCATTTTTCTCTCCAGAATCTGTGATGATTATTTTTTGTTTGTTCGTTCTTGTATTTTTGGTTGGGAAAGGATGGAGGGGGGGTCCTCTGTTCATAAACATAATTTTCTATAGCTTGTCTCATGCGGTCATCCGAATAACATTTTTTTTTTGGTTTCAGCTGCTTTTTTTTTTTTTTTTGGTGTAACGTCTCACACGTGAAGCCATCTTGCCCGATGACAACTGAAGATGATGTTACCTGAAATAGTAACATAAAATGGCGGATGTCTCTGTTCTTAAACACTGATGTCTTCAGGGAATATTGACCTATTTACACATGTCTGGTGTTGAAAATCAGTTAAAAACTGCATCTCACTCTGGCGTGAGATGAGCAGAAGAAAGTGAGGAGAGAAGAAGAGAGAGAAATGAGAGATTTGAGAGAGAAACGGCTAGAAGCGAAAGGGGGGGGNGGGGGGGGGGTAAAGAGATCGACAGAACGAAAGGCTACAGATGAGATCTGATGAGTGTACTTATCCACATCCATCTATCATTCTTTTCCTTTCTGCCCGTTTTTCCGTCATTATCCTTATCCCACGGCCCTTTTCACACATGTTTTTGCCATTGCTAGATTCTCATCACATCTTATTCTCTCTTTTTTTTTGTTCTTTCGTGCTTTTTCTCTCTCTTTGTCTCTTCTCTCTTTCTTTCTCTCAGTCGTTCTTTCTCTCTATCGTTCTTTCTCTTTTTCTCTTCCTTTGTCTCTTCCTTCTCCTCCTTTCTTTCTTTCTTTTTTCTTTCTTTCTTTCTTTCTTTCTTTCTATTTCTCCTTTTCTCGCTTTTCCTTTCTCTCTTTTTTCGCTCTTTTTCTCTTCTTTTCTTTCTCTCTTTCTTTCTCTTCTTTCTCTCTTTCCCTCTTTCTTTCTCCCTCTCTCTTTTCTCTTTCTCTCTTTTCTCCCTCCCTCTTTCTTTTGCTTTCTTTCTCCCTTTAGCTCCAATTTTCTCTTTGTCTTTTTCTCTACATCATTTCCTTCATTTAATTCTGTCATTTTAGGAATACTTATCTTTTAATCAAGCCACTCATTGCCATCAGAGAAAAAAAAAACATCGGTTAATCTTTTGCCGCGCTCTTTATCTGAATCATTAATAGGCAGTTTGTTCCGTATCTGTGTTTCGTGAATGGCAGGGATGATGCTAATCACATCATATAAATGACATCTAATAATTGTAATCCTAGTTTTTAGTTTCTCTCATCATGCCACGTATGCCTGACATTTCATCTCCCTCACACACACTGACCCACACGCCTCCACACACACTGACCCACACGCCTCCCACACACCTGGGCCCACACGCCTCCCACACACATGGGCCCACACTATCCTCCCCACCCTCCTAATCTGCCTCCATCATTCAGCACCCCCNTTTTGAATACTGTGTAAGTAAAGCAAAAACAATGACAGAACTGACAGGCACGAACCGGGTATTTTTCTCACCAGTGACACATTAATAATATCAATTCTTCTGTGTGACCTCAAACCTATTCTCTCGCTGCTATGTGGTTGGCGAGCAATTTCAGCATATATCGACGAAGGTGGTATTAGAACAATGAAGCTTTCATTACCGCCCACATGACCTTTATACATTCCCTTTTTCCAATAAAGTTCGAGTTAGTTCGCATGCTTCTTTAGCTCTGACATTTTACCTTTGTCCCTGCTCGATTAGACTATCAATACCAGCTGCGGTCACACGTGAATAGTTTGAACTGGTGGCTTACTAAGTTTACTTTTTGTTTTCTTTAGAACATATTTTGTTTATCTGAAATTTAAAAAACACACACACACACACAAAATAGGTGAACACTGGAAACTTTTACAGCGGAGTGTTATAAAGAATAACAATCATAGATTCCCGGTCCGTTGTGCACTGTTCATTTAGTCTATATTCAACTTCCCATTGTCCTCTCCTCTCCCGAGACACACAGTGTGAGCTTGGCAGCGACTTCCTTCTATCTTCGCAAACAGTGGCGAATTTTAGGCAAGAGCCGAGCGGATAACAGCTCAGGGCCCCACGATGTTTTGGGGACCCCGCATCGAAGGACCAACAATTTTTAAAAAGTGAGAGAAAAGGAGAAACAAGAAGCCGGATGTATGTTCTTTCTTAAAAAAAAAACCAAAACACTGTTTTCTTACCTGTTCTATAGGCATACGTAGAATTTGCACCACATGTGGCAGTGTTATGTCATCGCAGGATCCAGAACGAACAAAAACAAATCTTTGGGAGAAAGTATCGACTGACTCTCTTTCTCTTCTTGCTCTCTTTTTGTTCTCTCTCTCTCNCTCTCTCTCTCTCTCTCTCTCTCTCTCTCTCTCTCTCTCTCTCTCTCTCTCTCATCTTCTTCATTGTTTTCCTGTGCCTCTTTTACTTCTATGCAGTGCAAATTTCTTTCCCTTACATCACAATACCGTGGACAGATTATACTGAAAGAGCCCCCGCAATTCTCTTCGGCCCAAGATCTCACGGACTCTAAATCCGCCCCTGTTCGCAAAGCACCCCAGTTCCTACTTCCCCCCTTTCATTTACACAAACCCATGTTTCTCCCCCTCGTTTCAATTTTTTTTTTTGGCTTTTGTTTTTCAACCGTCACAGTCTGATTCGGTGCACCCGAAAGCATCGGTTTTATTTCCCTTGGTGAAATTATAGTCATTGAGACGTCGGTCATCACTGTGGTCTAACCGGCCCTATTCTCTTCAACCACTGTTTATGTCTCACAAGAGTCGTTATTCTGGGTGCTAGACTTGCTGATAGTAGTGCAGTGTATTCGCTACTTTCACCGTTTCATTTCATGGCACAGTGTTATAGTCTTTATTGTTGCCTTTATTGCTATTGTCGTAGTAACGAGTATGTACTATTTCATAGTTGTTTTTTTTTTCTTTCCTTTGCCTATGTACTATTTCGTCTTCTTCTTTGAGTGTATACTGTTTCGTTTTGTTTTAATGAGTATGTACTATTTCATGGTGTTCTTTTGTCTCCTTTTTCTCCCCTCTCACATCCCCCCTCCCCCGCCTAAACACCCAAAAAACAAATCCTCTCCACCTTGGCAATTAATGGAGTGGATTTGGAGTTGTAAAAAATTCAGTTTACCTAATAAGGCATCCAAAAAATAAAAAAATTGGATCTTGCTCAACTTTTCATTGTAGTAATACTCTGTATGAAATATTCCATCACAAAGAAAACTGTCAGCTATCAGAATCTCTGATACTTAATATCGATTTTAGCCGCACTCATCCTTTAACATCTTTGTAATCAGGCAAGGCAAGTCTAGTGTTCATCACAGATCTTGCGGTGAAACTTTGTCCCAGCATATAGTTAAGTTCTAAATGTGCAATGATTATAGCATCAAGATCAGTAGAAATACTTTAATGAGTGCCGAATTTAAAAAAAAAAAAAAAAAGNAAAAAAAAAAAAAAAAAGTACCATCGCCGTCGTTAGCAGGGACAAACATATGGATACCTACAGACCACCTCAGTTCTGCCTAAAACTAAGACCATTCACCACCTGACAAGTCTTATGTGAAGACAAAGACCACTGAGCAGCTGTGAGGTTCGTCTGAAGACGATGATCACTGACCATACGACACGGCTCACCTAAAGAAGAAGACCACTTGCCAGCTAACAAGGCTCACTTACTGACTCACTGACCATCACACTAAACTCACCTGAAAACGAAGACGCCACCATCTCTCTTGTCACAGTGGAACTTGATGCTCTGACCGCTCATGAGATGCAGTGTGGCGTTCTTCTGCCAGATCTCCAACAGTCGAGCGTGCTGGTATGTGTAGTTCCATCTTCCCTGGATCTCGGGAGGAAACTTGCAACCAGGAACTGTTGTGGGATGGAAAGATGAACAACGGAAAATGAGGAAGATGTACAGCTTAAGGCTGGTGTCTGAGGATGTCGTTGTTAAGTGAGGGGAACGTTGGGGACGCCCATGGAAAGGGGACGTATGAGAGCCTCAGCTGACGGTCGTGGGATTCTGGAAACAGCAAAGACTCATTTTGCAATTCCATTACAGACGTCAAATGAGTAAACGACGAAATGACATAAGTCATTGTCAGAGTGATCAATCTTATCAGAGCCTACCATGGAAGAATTTGGGGAGATGGTACTGTAGCTAGTAGCTGTTCAGATTTGTGTGTGTGTGAG
>JAWQUT010000310.1:924295-937207 GCA_033807755.1 Ellobium chinense | reverse complement strand
GGGGGGATTTCGTACACTACAGATATTGAATGAAATGCCAAAGTTAGCGGGAAATGCGAGCGCCCTGATATGTTGAAGATGGTGGGTGATTTTAGGAGATAAAACAAGGTCTAAATGAGGGAAACTTACGGTAACGGCCTGAATATTTGCGAACAGTAAGCTTACGTGACGAGTATGGAGATTTTCTAGACAAGTTAAAGAACAACCCCTGTTTCTATGTTGTTTACTCTCTGAATGACGAACACTGCAATGCGTTACTGAGCCAGCTAGGGGTACGGTCATAAACTGAGGAAGCAATTAATGTTTGCCAGGGGCTCATTCTCTGGAACGGCTCTTTTGCCAGCCTGCATTGTATAATGAATGGTAAAATTCTCTGTATTATATTGATCAGTGGCACGCAAATTCACTGTGAGAGTTGGACTATAACTGCCATTTGTGGTGGACAAAGAAGAGAGAGGGAAGGATGAGAGGAAAGGGGAACAGTCAGGCTTCAGTGTGGGGTGAAGAATCTTCAGAGGGTAGATTGGGGGAGAAGTATAATATGAAGATGATGATGAATGTCTCTTTACTGAGATGTCTATAATGGAAAAGCAGCAGGAGTCCTTACTACCCTCAGAATTCCACGGCCGCCGACTGAAGTTCCAAGCGAAGTAGAACAGCGTGAGTTTAAGGAATAGTCAAGACATGTCCGATTATAATACTGAAATGGAATGTCTTGATACTGGGAAGAAATAATCATAGGCAGGCGTCGTCTCTCGGTATACGGTGGGATGAAGTCTATGTAGGACTTCCTGGTTTTGATCACGTGTTGAAGCACGGATATCAAGACTGACAAGTGACAAGGTGGGTATGCTGTGGTGAAGCGTCAACCAAAGGGTTCAAAAAGAAACAAAGTGTGCACAAAACGGGGGTCTAGAGCTCACACGGAGTGCGCACTAAACTGCACATGCTCCCGACATGCGCACGCACAGAATGAGAACTTAATTGCATTTGTTCGCAGCATGCCGCAGTGTTTTTAAATACAGGGGAGATATGGTTCCACAGCATTTTTTTTGTAGTTACGCCACTGCCAGTTATGACGTCCATGTTGGTCAAGGCATGCCAACATAGTGGCAGCGATCATAGTGCTGTAAAGCGACCCTGTGTTTGAAAAATGGCCAAAGTCATGAGAATGATTTCTGCGAAAAGTGGAGGAAACATTTTTACGGCAAATAAAAAAAGAAACAAGTCAGAGGGTATCTTTGCAAACTGCAAATTTGACGAGAAAGTAAGTCTTGACTTAGGTAATTTTGTAGCATACTTACGACAACCTTGCAGCATGTAGCGATACTTTCACAAATACGGGGAGATCTATAGATCCATAGCATGTCTCCTAGTTACGCCACTGACATTCATGACGTTCTTCTTGGTCATGTGACAACAACAAAATGGCGGCGACAGTAGGGCTGTATATCCATGAATCTGATATAAAAGTAGAAATAGCTTTGGCGCTATTTCCAGTGACCAACGAACTCTTCTGTACAAGAATCATAGTATTATTCTAAGTGACAGGTGCGGGGAGAAGTCCTGCACTCAGATCTCTGACCTTTCGAACCGAAGACAATGACGGAATAGACAGTGAAAGTTTAACAAGACAAAAAAACAGATGAAACACTTCGGCATAAAAAAAAAAAAAATCCACCTCTGCAACAACATAATATGCGGAAGGGCAAAACTATATACAATGAGGAAAAGAAAATTAAATGGATCAGACAATACGAGTTGCGAGTCCCTCACCGCAACGCTTGGAAGAAGGAAGAAGCTCAATAGCTTTTATGATCTACATAATACACGAAATGACAAGATATCATATTATCACCTCCAGTTTGCAGAATGGGGCAACATCTATAGACTTTTTGCGTGATATGAAATATGCCAAAAACAACAACAGGGCACTTATTATACTGCACCTTATTGTGACCCATCCTAGAAAATTACACTAGCCCATATTCCAAATCTAATACCAGGTCCCCTTTCCCCGCTGAAAATACACCCTGAACTACATAAACAATAGTACAAAAGCATCAAAAGTGAAAAGTACAAAGGAGAAGAGCTAATGGCAAGAAGGACTGGAACTGAGAGAACAAACAGACAGTGATGCCGGCCACCATAACTCTACAATAGAATTGCCAGAAATTTTTTTCATACCGCAGCCAAATCGCTTACCAAACAGAGCCACCCGAAAAAGAGTCAAATCATGTCCGGAAAGGGCCTACTGGTAAAAGGATTTGACATAAAACAAGAAATTTACTGCACGATGAATGTGTGTATTATAACTATCACATATCGTTCTATACACAATAGAGCAATATAATAAAAATTGGCAGTTAAATGGAAATGGTGATGTCAGTTAATTTATATTCATCGGACAATTATGACAGAAACCGATCTCTTGAAATACTAGTTTGAGAGAAGCATAAATAATTTTGTTTTGGAGATTTTCAGTTTTAACCTATGAGTTCGTTGGAGCCCCTAAAAAAGCCAAAAAACCAATCAGTTATTTGGGAGCCAAGGGCTTTGTAAGAGAGCCAAAAATCTGATATTTGGTTCCAAAAGAGCCAAGTCTGGCAACCCTGCTCTACAATGATCCTAGTCCATCACAAGCACCTCCTCTGGGACCATCGGGCCAGACCATTTTGAGCCGGTGTTAAAATGCGGGTCTTGACGTGCATAATAAAGGTGGCAAAACTTTTGTTCCCTGCGGACGAAATGGCTCTTGCAGACAACAGAACTACTTCGCCGGTTTTGTTTCACGGGGAGGAGGGGGGCGGGAGATGGAGGTTGGCGGTAGTNGGGGGGGGGATGAGGGTGGTAGAGCGAAGGAATATGGACGACTAAATCAAGCGTTATAAATAAATGAGAGATGGAAAGATGATAGGGTGGGTTAGCATAATAATATAGTATAGGTATGTATATAGTTGGCCGAAGAGTGGGGCAAGCAAAAGAAACAAAGGTTTATTAATAGACAAGGGGTGGGAAGATGAATGGATGAATGAAAATACAGGTTTTGAGTGGGCGAAGAAGAGGTTAACAAAATTTAAAATCTGTGTATGAGCGATGAGCGGGAAGAACAACGGATGGGTCTGGCCTCTCCGCGGCATATGACATACACAATGTACGTCCTAAAACGTTATTCCAAGAAATGGTAGAACGTCTCCTATGTCGTGTCCGATGTGCTACAACGTCTTGTTTCTTACGTAATGAATGCTCCTACGCACTGCCGTAGTCATGCAGGGGTGTGGTAAACCCAAACTCAAACAAACTTAAACAAATGATGGTAAGTGGGTGACGTTATCTCTTGACAATAATAACCTACTGAAGCGGTTAACAATATCAAGGTCTTTGGATGGACGAAGTGTTGGTAAGGGAAAAGTTAAAAAGTGAACACAATCAAGATCTATGATGAATAAACGGCACAAAACCAGTAGCATTGTCTCTGTCAGTGAACTGCTGTATTAATACGAGCTTTGTCTTTGGAGTTTTTGGTCTGCAGACATCTCTGAGTGTATGAAATGTATGCACGTGTATGCCTGAGGATAATTTCCAGGGTAAAAAAAAGGGGCAAAAAAAAAAAAATGTAGAGACGTCTCCAGAAATATTCTGAAAATAGATCTTAGAGGCATTCCGCTGAGGCAAAGATTCTATCTAACTTATCGATACTGGCTTAAGACATGCAGCCATGTCTTCCACGCCGAGTTTGTAATTAGAAGGAGAGGCACTGGGATTGGGGAAGGGAGAAGAGACAGAGAGGGGGAAAGAGACAGAGAGAGGGGAAGAGACAAGAGGGAGAGAGAGAGAGAGCGAAAAGGAAGATCGACCAGACGCGCAAGCTGGGCAAGCAGACAGATGAGCAAGCAAATAGGTGGACAAACAGGTTGGACTTACAGACAGATAGATAAGTAGGCAGACAGATAAACACATAAACAGGGAGGACAAAAAACGTTATGTATATTAATATGAAGGCATACAAGCAATTAGATGAACGGACAAGTCTATGAACGAATATGCTGATAGACAGACTGAGAGACAGACAGACAGAAAGGCAAAGACGCCTGTGAGTGAGTGAGTGAGTGAGTGAGTGAGTGAGTGAGTGAGTGAGTGAGTGAGTGAGTGAGTGAGTGAGTGAGTGAGTGAGTGACTGACTGACTGACTGACTGACTGACTGACTGACTGACTGACAGAAGGACTGAGCAAAGACCGACAGAACAGGGTCGACAGGACAGACAGGGCGAGAAAGAGTGAGAGGAGAGAGACAGAGAGAACAAATGACACAGAGACAGCCAATCCGCGCGATGGGAGACAGATCAGGAGAGAAAATGCAGAGACAGAAACGGAAACTATTTTACATACGGACAGAATGATAAGGTCAACAGGACGTGCAGGGGCGGCAATGACTGGGGGTCAAGGGTCCATATGACTGCCCCCTTCCCCCGAAACACACACATACACCGGCCACTGTTTTGTAGTATCGTTAACAAGATTTACCAGCTGGGCTGGGCTGCCACTCCGATTTTTGACATTTCACTAGATTTTAGGGCCAAATTTCACACGATTTCACTCTCTTTAAACCCTTGGAGGCTGTGCTGGATATCCACACATGTTATTTAAATGCGTATTACAATTATAAATATCCACTGTCAGATCTACTGCTATTGTTTTAAATAGCTGTAACAAAGATACATGAACGCAAAGCTGACAGGCAAAAGGAATGTACTCCACGTTTTGTACAGTCTTATAGTTTGGAAGTCTGTTATACCTTCTTTTCATTCTGAGCTAAATTTTAACTCGCACTGCATGGACTGCATTCAATGACGAGCCACCACTGGCTATAGGCCCTTTTTTTTTTTTTGTATCAGTGGTTAATATCTTCAACTACCTAAAGAGTGGGCCGAAATGCCGGAATCTATCTTCAAGAACAGAACCATTTTTTTTTTTTGGACGCTCGCAACTTTTCGCTAAATTTTCTGATTTTTTGCATTTCCGAGATCACGAGAAAAACTCAAGTTTCACAATTACACGAGATCGAGTGAAAAATCACCAGGAGTGGCAACATGCTCAAGGATCCTGCATCTGCACTCTCGTCTCCCCTTCCCCCAGGCATCCACCCGCTCTACAGCGAGAGTCTTTGGTATGGTACAATATGGTACTGCACAACAACCCATTTTTTTTGAGGGGGTGACGGTGGACGCGGGAGTGACGGATGGACAGATACGGAATGTGCGAACGCGTCACAGACGAGGTAATATTCCGAATGAATTCCTCTGAGATCAAAGTTCGCAACAGAAGCATGGCGCGCAAGCCGGATGAGTGCGTAAGGGGAGGCCACTCATGCAAAGGGAGAAAAAGGAAAGGGGGGATAATGAAGATGGATGAAGTGGAGAGATTGGTAGATTCTGGCAAATGAGACAACTCTCTCAAAAGACTAGACTGACCAATGGGTTTTAAAGGCGACTTAATTTGTCAAGGTCACCCAATGCATTAGCCACGACATGGATTTGTTTGAATGGGGACGGAAGGTGAGTTGTGTGTGTGCTAATGTTTGAGAAGCGAGAGAGGAGGGAAGGGGGGATTTGCAGTTTCAGCGAAATGATATACAATTACAGAGATATACATTTAAGGCGCCAAAACACATACATTTTCAGCGAAATTGGGCGGAGCTAACATGTACATTTATAGCGCCAAATAAACAGTTTCAGCGAAACTGGGAGGAGCTTTGGTGTTCAAAATAATTCTTTGTGTGCACAGAAAGAAAGAGAGAGAGAGAGAGAGAGAGAGAGAGAGAGAGAGAGAGAAAGAGAGAGAAATTCCATTTTCTAGCAAGATTATTACATTCATTAGATCGTGTTGAGCCTGAAGTTTTTCCAGATTTTTGCAGATAGGAAACATGTACAAGCCAAAAATATATTGAAACAGATATTCAGTATGTATTCTCTGATTCTACAAGAACAGAGACCATCAAACATTCTGACACCGCCTTTTGGCCCCTGTACGTGTATATATCATGTCTGAGTGATATAGTTGTAGGGCGTAAGATTTCTGGCGCTGAAACTACAATCCCCGGGGACGGGATTATTACTCCGTAATGTGTTTGAGAAGCAATGTTATGAGGGATCTTCAAGAGGTTGTTTATTTTCTTTTATTTTTTGAAGGTTTGGGGACCTTTGGACAGGGTATCATGTCTAGGGGACATAATTATGTAACACTGGAACGCAAGCAAGCTATGATTTGGGGAGACAGCGCAGCGCGTTGGTGTGGTGGAGAAAGAAACTGATATAAGCTCACACGCAACTAGTCGGTTGGTCGGTGGGTGGGTGGATGTGTGAGGGAGGAAGTGAATGAATGAATAGCGAGTGGGTACTCAACAGTGAGTGAGTAGTGAGTGCATGAGTGCGTGAGTGAGTGAAGGAATGAGTGAGTAGGTAAGTGAGTAGGTGATTGAGTGCGTGCGTGCGGAAGGGAGTTGGAAGCCAACCAGCCAGTCAATCAGTCAGTCAGCCAGTCAGTAAGCCAGTCAGTCAGTCAGTCAGCCAGCGAGCCAGCCAGCGAGCCAGCCAACCAGCGAGCGAGGCAGGCAGGCAGGCAGGCAGGCAGGCAGGCAGGCAGGCAGGCAGGCAGGCAGGCATAAATCAGCCAGTCAGTCAGTCAGTGTGTACTTACGGGAACGACGAATGAAGGCATTGGTGGTGTGAGTGGGATGATCTTGCAAGAACTCTCCTTGAAGATCACAGGTTGTCTCTATGGACAGTTTGGCATTTCGGGGTTGGATGACTGGACTCAACAGGTGGGTCCCCTCTCCTGGCCCTACAGGGCAAACACAAGATCATCAATCAACATTAGCGCCCAAATTATAATAATAAAAGAAAACATATCTTTTGATATATATTTGGTTGAATAAGAAGGCTTGTTGTTTTGAGAAAAGGGAAAGGCAACATTAAGACTGCTATTGATTTACAACAGCTGGGACTGCAGAGTAGATCTCTTTTGCCTTCAGTAAGGGTGGACTATTTTGCAGAGATGTGTATTGGGCCGTGTTTTTGAGAAGTAAGATAGCGATAAAATTCATTAACGACGGCGGTTTCAGCAAGATACTGTACTGCAGAAAGTGTGGGTTCTCCTTCCTGTACAATCTATGACAAAACTGAGATAAAGATATTAAACAAGAGGTTAAAAAAAAAAAAAAGAGAGAGAGAGAGCATGGGAGGTTGCGCAGAACAGAGAAGAAATAATGCATGTTTTGTTTTTCTAATTGAGCTTTATATTTTTTTCATGTCTATAATTATGGTGGTTTGCAGAAAGATTTTGACCATGGCCTCGTAATACCAGAAGACAGCTAATTTGTATGGGCCCATCTTTGCCATGGTTACGGGCTTAAAAACAAACAAAGAAACAAACAAAAACCATCAGATCCTTTCTCATTCCCTTATCCTTCTCTCTTGCTCTCTCTCTTGCTCTCTCTCTCTCTCTCTCTCTCTCTCTCTCTCTCTCTCTCTCTCTCTCTTCACCCCCCTCTTATTCTCCTCATAAACATTTTCCTGTCCTCTGGGGCGCAGCCCCCTAAACGAGCAAAGCTCTGAGCCAAGGTTCATTAGGCCAAAGCCTGAATCCGCCACTGTTCATTTCGCATCCAGCAATTTTCCGCGGCACATTACTTCTACATTCTACGTTGACCTGTTCTTCAATATACAGAAAAGTGGTATCCGCCTAGAAATCCGGGCACCCGCAGACTTCCAAAAAACAAGTCCTTTCTCAAGTGAGACACATCCCCAAATCATTCTCCATTCAACTTCGCCGCTGGTAGACTGCAATCATGGTACTTACCTATGAGTCTCAAGGCAACATACTCCGCCTTTGGATGATCGGCTACGTAGCTGAATCCAAGGCACAGAACTCCATCGTCCTTGTCTTTGTACTTCCGCTTCCTGTTGACCAGATTAGCTCAGTAGTAAAAACCCCGCCAAACCAGAACCATTTTTGTTGTTATTTTTTTTTCAGAACATGCCCATGGACGATGGGATCTCTTACCATCGTAAGAATTACATTTATACTGCATGTTAAGCGCTACTAAGGATGCAGACAACACCAATGCACTACTGTAATTCTTACGATGGTAAGAAACCCGAGTGTTCATGCGCAAGCTCTTATATCAGACTAGTATGTTGATCTACTGTCCTTGTTTGAACAGGATCGTGGATGACTAAAATACCAGTGGCGGTATGGACGAACTTGATTTCGCCGTAAATGGGTGAGCATTTGTCATTGTTTAACAAAGAAAAGGGGTAAGGGTAAGGGTTGAATTACGGCGAAATCGAGCACACTGGGCGGTATGCATAATCCATACGTTAATAAACATATTGCGTTAACTGCGGTGTACACTATTAATGTATTGAAAGTTTCCCGTGGTTACCGCCGCGCGTCAACTAACATAAGGATTATGCATACGGTCACAGCTCACTGACAGTACAAGAAAAAAAAAATGACATCCACTCTCCTTTCATCTTAATATTATACTTGGACACTTTTCATGGTGCAGAATTAAAGGGGCACAATGACAGGAATGCCTTCTGGTCATAAAGAGNCCAACAAACCTGTTAATACTATTACCAAGATTAGCTCCATTTTCTGAATAGTTCACATTAATCTTAGATGATAACAGTGGCTATAGAATGATTACTTCTTTTCTTTTAATGGAATAAGCAGGAATAAATAAACAGTAAATATTCTCCTAGTATGACTTGTGTTCCTGTTTTCGTTTTCACGGTAAACCCAGACCAAGGAAAAAAAAATCCAATCGATATGAAATTATGAAATAAAAAGTGCAGCCACTCTCTGACGCTTCTCATCAAGAATATATCTCAAAGGCAAACACAGAGTTAGTCTCTGGAATATGATAGATGTTTGTATGTTCTTTCATAATTCAGTCTCCACGTTTAACTCTAGTCTTTGATGTTTAAATTTGCAGGCAGCATCATAAGATTCAGTGTTAAAAACACATGGCTCCTCATAGACAAGGGATCTTCACCGTCTTTATTTCTACAACTGTATCTCCTTTATGATGACGTGATACACGTTTCAAGCTGTGAGATGTTGCATTTTTTGTGTTTTGTAATGTTGTACAGAGTTGCCTTTGTTATTAATGTATTTCACGACTTTTTTTTACCGTATTTGGGACATGCATTTTAGTTTCAGTTTCACAAGTTAATTCCAATGTGACAGTGTTACAAAATATAGATATAAAGGTACAGTTGAACAGTGCACAAGCAGACAAACGGACTAACAACCAGACGAATGGACAGACAGTATATCAATAAATAAATAAATAAGTGAAAGAAAGAAAGAAAGAAAGAAAGAAAGAAAGAAAGAAAGAATGAATGAATGAATGAAACAAAGAAAAAAACATAGAAAAATGAACAGACAATCAGAAAAAAATGGTCAGACAGTCGGACAGATGGATAAACATATCAACATTCTAACAGGAGACACATTTGAGCATACATAGACCAAAGAACAATGACAGAAAAGTTAATGCTATTGCTAATGGTTTCATTAAAGATTCAGTTGAAACATGCGATTTTCCCCCCCCCTACTTATCAAAATATCCAGAACTCTCCGCATTTCGTGCATAGTCTTGGCATGGACCATGGTTTAAATCTAGATAAATCAATGTTACACGCCTATGGAAACTCTTGTTGCTATTGTTTTTGCCCCGTGGCTATTTGTAGACTGTAGTTTTAGGTTTACATACAGCAAGTTATAATGATTTGTTGTTTGCCCTGCGGTAAGATCTTACTAAACACTTGGCCTCCTCAAGTACATCAGTATTGATGTTGCTTTCTGTAGGACGGAACTGGCGTGTTTATAGTCTAGTACAGTCAGAAGCGAAAATTATGTACACTGCATTGCCGTTTTATGACAAAAGGACGAAAGCGCCAAAGGAGGTCAAATTGAGTTATTTATAGTTTTGGAATCCCCAGATGATGACGCACATTTCTATCTGGGTCCCATCACGATATCTCAATAAATAACGAAGTTAGGGAACTTAAAAGGACACTAAGCGCCAGTGTTGATTATAAACAATTACAAAGGCGAGTCCTTAAAGTTTGAAAAACATTTTTGCGATTTTCTCAAAACTTTCCCGATGGCGCTTTCTTCCTTTTGTCATAAAACGGCAGTGCATTACTAGACCTGCATGAGAGGAGAAATACATCGAGTTAGTAATGATTATCAAATAATATTCAATAGTTAAAAACGGTTGTTTCGCGCCATTCAACTCCTTCCTTCCCTGGTAAATATTATAAAGTTCCTTCACATAAAAGGATTGAAAAATCAAAAAAATTCCATACTCTCAAAACGTCAATAGATTTTCTTAAGGAAGAGACAAAACTGGTTCAAGAAATAGGTAAACTGTAATAACAATGCAGTTTTTTCCAGTTTTTCTTTCATATAAAGAGACCGTGCAAAGAAAAAGTATCGGACATAACGCAGTGGATGAGTTTAGTTTATCATTAGCTTTGTTGAGAAGTCCAGTGCGATGGCTACAAGTAGGGTACTATGGACACTCTCTTTACCAAAATCTGTTTAGTGAGTGAACTCCTGGTTCCATATACACCATCAAGATGTCTGAGATCAAGTAGTACTAACCTCATTTCAGTATCGAAGTCACATCTTAAGAAATATGGAGAGCGAGCATTTACATCATCAGGACCATCAGTTTGGAANACAGGAGACACATTTGAGCATACATAGACCAAAGAACAATGACAGAAAAGTTAATGCTATTGCTAATGGTTTCATTAAAGATTCAGTTGAAACATGCGATTTTCCCCCCCCCTACTTATCAAAATATCCAGAACTCTCCGCATTTCGTGCATAGTCTTGGCATGGACCATGGTTTAAATCTAGATAAATCAATGTTACACATCTATGGAAACTCTTGTTGCTATTGTTTTTGCCCCGTGGCTATTTGTAGACTGTAGTTTTAGGTTTACATACAGCAAGTTATAATGATTTGTTGTTTGCCCTGCGGTAAGATCTTACTAAACACTTGGCCTCCTCAAGTACATCAGTATTGATGCTGCTTTCTGTAGGACGGGATGGCGTGTTTATAGTTTAGTACAGTCAGAAGCGAAAATTATGTACACTGCATTACTAGGCCTGCACGAGGGGAGAAATACATCGAGTTAGTAATGATTATCAAATAATATTCCATACAGTTAAAAACGGTTGTTTTGCGCCATTCAACTCCTTCCTTCCTTAGTAAATATAAAGTCCCTTCAAATAAAAGGATTGAAAATTCAACAGAATTCTATACTCTCAATACGTCAATAGATTTTCTTAAGGAAGAGACAAAACTGGTTCAAGAAATAGTTAAACTGTAATAATAATACAGTTTCTTCCAGGTTTTTTTTTCATATAAAACCTTAACACTGTATCATAGACTGTGCAAAGAAAAATTATCAGACATAACACAGTGGATGAGTTTAGTTTATCATAAGCTTTGTTGAGAATTCCAGTGCGATGGCTACAAGTAGGGTAATATGGACACGCTCTTTGCCAAAATCTGTTTGGAAGAAATTCACTCTATTCACCAACACTTTGCATTTCCACGGTAAGTTGGGTTAGAGCAGCCATACGGACATTACAAAATACAGCATGCTTGATAAGAGAATGAGCTGGGTGCGATTCGGCACTATTGTCGATACTAAATTAACCCCGGTCTGATCGCGACTTCGACTTCACTTTTTCCACAATAGACAACAGACACTCTTTAAGCTTGCTTAAAAAAAAAATTCTGTGATGTGTACACTAAAATCATTGCTGTAAAATATGACTGTTTTGTCAGTAGAAGTTCAACTTTATCGTTATAAATGACTTGCCAGCACAGATGCTAGCCTGATGCGATTCTAATCGAATGTGGTATCGGTGTCGCACCCCGATCTTGTGTTGCACCGTGGTCTCGACTCTCGAGGAGACATGGCGTCACTGGAACTCTATCAGACCGGACACCGACGATACGTTCAGAGTATCTAGTCTTAAGTCGCTTTGCCGAGTAAATGCTGGTATCGTTCAGTTCAAATTTTTTAGAATAGTCCATGAATTTCATAATAAGAATGTTCGAATGGATCTATAAGGATCTGTAACGATCTCTGTCAGCTTACCTTAGCAGGTAGATGTTTCCCTTGTTCTCAATGCATCTGTACTTGATGATCTTGGTCGAGCCGTGCTTGTAAACGATCTGGTGTGCTCTAATCCGGATAAAAACGCGCTTGCTATGGTCCAAGAAATGCCACTTGTCTCTCAGGCGTGGGTGTGTAGCACAAGCTGTAACATGGGACAGATAATGAGGTAAACAAGATTTTAACAAGATTTATAGGACAAAAAAAAAAAAAAACAACCCAAACCACAAAGTGGTAGGTGGGCATACATAATGACAACTGACGTACTGAATGGACATCAAATAAAAATGTATCAATCAATCAAGCAAGAGGTGGCTTACTAAATGGTGACAACGCAACACTGTTAGTACCCGTTATTGTGACCAAATAGAAATGATCTGCCTCGTGACCGGAATGCGAAAGTACTACATGGTGCCGTTTGGGAATAAGTTATATTCTTTACCAATACCAATCGCCGTTGTAATATAAAAACAAACAAAAAAAGTCTATCGCGTGACCAAATCGTAAGCACTGCATATTTCCCAATGATAGAGCTATCTCGCAGAACAGCCAAAAATAGGAGTGTGTTAAACAGAGACGGAACACAACTCGAAAACATCAGTATCTATTATACTTTGGCATCAAGCCGATGGGCTCAAGTTCAGGTGCTGAAAGGTAACGTGTCCATTTAAAGAGTCGGACTGAAAATTTACCCCCCCCT
>JAWQUT010000310.1:892531-905213 GCA_033807755.1 Ellobium chinense | reverse complement strand
ACGCACGCACGCACGCACGCACACACACACACACACACACACACACACACATGCACACACTCATGCATACACACATACAAACACACACACACAAACATTACATACAAACCGATGTTTGGAGAGAAACCAAATTGCATGCAACTTTTTCACCAGCATGGATAATAATAGACCTACTTCTCGAACAAATAAAATGCAGCTATATTTAGGTCTTTTGGCTGGCACGGGAATTCCCATACTGTCATTAACCGCCAGGGAAAGTGTGCGCAGCATCCAGACGTTACTTAGAAAACCTGGACTCTTTGCGATACACTGGAAGTGAAATCTCGGTAAAAAAATGTACGGTTTCAAATTTCTTAGTGGAACTTTTAATCAACAGCCTTGTGTAGGACGAACGACAAGAATCAACGGTGGTAAATGACTTCCTGTATGTAGAGCAAAGATATAAGTATACAAAGCACTTCTCGCAAGTCAACTCTTTTAAAGTCCTCAACATCAGTCGTAGCCATTGTATTCTGCCTAGAGACAGATATCTCTGTTATGTAGAATCTCCTAGGGACCGCCCACAGAATTAAAAGACCGCCCCTTTCATGCCCATGCGGGAACCAAAGAAAAGTAACCCTGGTCTGAATTTTCTGATTGGCCTACCAAAATGTGCATTTGACCTAATTTGCGAAATTATATGATCGTATACGCCAACACAGCTGGTAATGGATTTTTTGAACAGACAGATTGTACAGATTTCGTTGCCCCCAGGCCTAGGAAATGTTTCAGCGTTCACGGCGTAAAAGTAAAGAATTGATACTTGAAGTATCCATCTTTATTCTGTCGTAACTACTAATATTTGAATTGAGAGATTATACGAACTTCGTCCCCTCAGATTCTAGAAGATGTATAACTCAGACAAAAGTGAAGAATCGATACCTGTATTCGGTTTTATTCTGTCGTTTGGAGATAATGTATCGATTCGACAATGTATTCCGAGATGACACTAGTTTGCGCTTTTCTTAGTCTAGGCAGGTACTTTCAGACTCTACAGGCTGCAGGAATGGAATGAGAAGAATTCTTGCTTCCAGCAGAAGAGGACTGGACCAAGTACCAGACGTTGATAAAAGTTTTTTTTATTATAATTATTTTGATGATTTTCTGGGGTTTTAAAACAGGTCGTCGTATACAAGGTGAGTACAAGAGGAATAATATAGGAGGCGACAGGCTACAGACTGAGAATAAGATGGGTTATTTCCCCTGGTCCGTGATCGTTTTTGGCACTTATTAGAAGGGCAAATCACTCATTTTGTACAACCCACTTAATCTGCTAATATATATAAAATCCCCTTTTTTTGGGCCCCTGCCAGCCAGTGTCACGGTGTAGAAATATGTGATTTGACCTGTTATCTAACTAAAGCATCCAATTTTAAAACTCCATGTTTAATCCTAGCCTTCTAGATAAAAACGAAAGTGTGTTAGGCCTATGTATTAGCTCGCGCTCAAAACCAGCGTAATGAAAATTTGGGGACCAGATCAGAATTTTAACTGACTTTTTTCGAAAGAGATTTGTGAAAAATTATGGGCGTTTCTTCTCCTTAAAAGATCGGACAAAAGAAGTACTCTTACCTCCCATGGAGAAATTTCCTGAAATCACAGTGGTATTTGTAGAATAACACAAAACGTTAATAGGGCCAAATGAAGAAAAAACAATAGGTTCCAAAATCCTGCTGGACAAAGGGGCAATAAGTCAAGAATTTCATGTTTGCCCTGGCATAATTGTGAGCTCATTGTCTGCCAACTTTACATTTTTCCGCCACAACATCCCTCGAAATTATCGAAGTGCTAGAAATATTATTTTTTAATTGGTCTCAGGAAAACGCATGAATCTTCTCTTGAGATCATATTGATCGTGGTCTGAGTATTTCTTACATTATTTAATGTAATTTATGAAGTGTCGATCTCCATTTCAGGCATCATATTTATAGTTTTTTGGTTTTTTTTTTATTCAGAAGTTCTAACGATTGCACAGTTAAGGGATGGGTGGTGTACTCACTAGTTATCATGATGCGACAAGTAGTATTCCTGCCTCAGTAGAATATATCTTTTTTTTTCAATCTTATAAAATGCCGACTACTACATTATTTTTATGGGTATTTAAATTAAAGTGCAACAGACTTCAAACAGAGACATGTGTCATTCATTTTTAATAAAAAAAGTGAGTGTTTTGGGTTTTTTTTTATTCTAAATAATATGCAATTATTATTTTAGTTTCTTGCAGATTGCAAATTTTTATGTTTACCATATTAAGCTTTATCCTTATTAAAGCAATCACATAGACTATATCACCTCCATTGACTAGTATTGATGAAGCGATGCAATAAGGTATAAAAGCGCGTAACATGAAAGTCAAGAAGAATCCACTTCGCGTAACTACAGTTACACATTTTATTCACAATTCCTAAAATGCGTTATATTAAAATCGCTGAAAATTTGCTATTTTCTCCACACACAAAAAAATTGTATTGATAATATGCAGATCCCTATCATTACATGCTTTATCAATTTAAACCACCAACAATTCCTATCAGAATTGATTTAATTAGTTTTTTTAAAAATTGTTTCTCCTGTAGAATTTGCCAAAACCATGATACGCAAAACTTGCTTTTGGGGGACGATATTCTCTTACTTCTTCTATTCCCTCACTCTGTTTTACATTATCTCGCTCTTTCCATTCCCTCACTTTACTTAACGTTCTTTCACTCTTTTTGTTCCTTCACGCCGCTTAGCATTCTCTCATTCTTTCTATTTCTCACTCAACGTTCTCTCACTCATCTTGTTCTATGCCTAATACTCAACGTTCTCTCACTTCTTCCATTTCCTCACTCCGCTTAACTTTCTTTCACTCTTTTTGTTCCCTCACGCCGCTTAGCATTCTCTCATTCCTTCTATTTCTCACTCTACTTAACGTTCTCTCGTTCTTCTTTTTCCTTCACTCGCGTTCTCTAACTTCGTGAGAATGAATCCCGTTACTCAGGTTAACGTTTTCTGATTATTTTTCTTCTTTCACTCCGCTTAGCACTCCTCCTTCATTTTATCCTTCTTTCACTCTTCTTGTTCCCTCACTCCGCTTAACGTTCTCTCACTCCTTACATTCTTCATTTCGCTGAACTTTCTCTCACTCTTTTGATCTCCTGACTTCACTTTTCTCTCATTCTCCTTGCTGCTTTATCCCATTCCTTGTTCTTTCACTCTTTCCATTCCTCACTTTGCTTAACGTTCTCTCACTCCTTTCATTCTCTCGGGCCACTTAACGTTCTCTCACTCTTCCTGCTCCTTCACTTCATTCATAATTCTTTCATCCTTCTCATTCCCTCACTCCCCCTAATATTCTCTCGCTCTTTTCCATTCTTCACCTTATAAGAAATTCTGTCATCCCCTCCGTTTCCAACTCCACCTCCGGTTCACCGTTGTCTCATCCCGTCTACCGTTCCATCCCTGCGTTTCACGCCCACCCTCTCCTCCCCCGTTCTCTTACTCTTTCTCACGTTCTCTATATCCTGCCTGGTTAGAAAAAGAAATCACGGCCTCAGAGTAGTCTGACCATCGCATTTCACGTGCTATCGCTTAACCAAGATTTCCTTTAAACGTATATAGGCCCAAAGCCCCTTGAGCTTCGACACAGACGTCCCACCGTGGCCTCTCGGCACACAAGACGGTATTTAGGAAAAGACATATTGTGATAAATATATTATGCCTAACCTACAACTTACAGAAGGTAGACGTTAATGTTTATTTTAAATGCATTTTCTGGTAGAGCAGTGCTTTCCACAATATGTTACAAAAATTCACAACGATTGGAAGGATGGAACAGGCTTTTTTAGTGAACAGTGGTTNGGGGGGGGGGGGTGTAAAGTGACCATTTTATACGTTGTTGCTCAGAACAGAGGAATTAAAAATAAGGAATGGCATAAACTGAGTTTTTTTCAAGTTATGGCATTTTAATACGGTTTATCGGCTTCCGATGTCGAAAGCTTAACAAAGAAATAGTGCACAAAACGATTAATGTAAAACATGTTTTCTTTGATGTATAGAAAAAGCCCAAATTGCAATGAATGCACCAGTTTATCGAAATGCATGTACATCTACCCTACAGTTTTCTTTAATTACCAGTAGTGAAGGAGATTTAGGGCTAAAAAATAGTTACATACACATAATTTTGGGAACTTTTAATTCCCAGTTAGCATCCATGTATGAAATACCTGTAACCATAACTTTTGTCATGTTCAGCCTATCGAGTAGAAAGAAACGAGAAAATTTAGATATACCGTTTCTTCACAGCCAGTAGCCAAAATGAAATCAGCGGCGTCTCTAGTGGTGGAAGTGGGAGTTACCGGGTGCCTGTGGGTTTTTTTTTTTGTGTGTTCTTTTTTACATTTTTAAAATGCTGTTACCCTTTTCTTATCGCCCTTTACAAAAAGCAGTTCACTCCGTTGCTCTGTGTATATACCTCTGACATATTATAGTCTAGAATTTGGCTGTAGAAAGATAGTGACAATTTTTGTATAAAATTATTTTGACAATGACAATGACAAAAGGATTTATTGCAGACTTTGAAAGTATATGCATCACAAACATTGAAAATTAAAATACAGAATGTTGCACAAATTCCATGAAATGTTTAGCCCGATTCTGCCATTGCCGTTCCATTGACGTATCATGACGTCGTCGCGTGCGTCCTCAGTAGCGTACGGTCTAGTGCGGCTCTGTTGGAGTAGCTGTCTTGAACATCCGCTCATGTCTTATTTGTTTTCAGAGGGCGCACTAGGGTTCGTCCTGGCAGACAAACCGGCTCCCCATTTCCCTTCATTCAGGGAATGAGTCACAAACAGCCCAGTTCGACAATATGTTATCAATAATTGAGACTTAATTCATTCAGGTGGTATCTCTTTAAAATCTTCTCAATTTTTAATATCTGAAGATTTTACATCAAAAGGAAAGTAAATACGAACATTTCCTTCTCTTAATTTCTTATTTAGGCCAATGACCATTTTATTTTGACAGTTGCATACCATCTTGTGGATAAGCTACGATAGTTTGCTTATGCTTATTTTTGAAGTTTTTGTTTGTTTGTTTGTTTTTTCTTAAACTCCTATTTTAGTGATTTCTATAAACCTGACATGCACAAGGAGGACGTGCTTTATATGGCTCATCATCTCACTTTAGACTAATCAGGTCAAAACAAAACATAACATCTCGCAATATACACGTACGTAAGTTTCGTGAAAGTCTCATGGTGCATTCCTTTCATCATCTCCTGCTCATCGTCATTATGTAGACTTTTATCAGATTTACTCTTACATAACTCTCAGATCCTTCTATTAAAATACCCATCATCATTATCCTCATCTTTACACTCTTCAGAAGCGAAGAATGAAGCGTCCGGGAAAGCAGCACAGCGAAAACAGGTTCCTGCATCACGGATAACGTGTCAGTGCCCTCCCTCCTAAAGTATGCAGATGCCAGTAGTGCCTGGCTTAAGGGCATTCATTTTAATAGGCCCTATCAGAAATCTGAAAATTGGCCAAAGGAAGAGGAGAAAGAGCATGGATTTAAATTTCAAAGGCTTAGGTAATTACAAGTACTTTTGTAGACTCCGAAAAGCTGGGGTTTTGTTACTCAAGTGCAAATTGTTTAGTTGTGGCTTGGTGGGCAAGGTTATCCTGCTTTACTGGGTAAAAAGGCAAGAAAACTTGCGTAATCTGATTCGCTGTCAACGTCTCCAAATCTGTTCGGTCTTGCGGAATTTATCTATTTGTCAAAATTTATAGGAAGAGTTAAGCAATAGATACGTGCGGAAAGTATTCTGGCATGTGACACCTTGATAAGTTAATGATGAGGAGTGTAAAAGCTACTATAGCCAATGGTGGAAACAAAATAATATTGGCATCTTCATGACCTCCAGACATCAACTCTAATGCTCTTAAACAACACGGCTGTTACTCTCCAACCTCCAAATTTGCCAAAATTTGCTTGAAGTTATTTTTTTTTTCCATTTCACAGAGATGAAACTTCTGCTGAAGGGAAGATCTGAGGTTACGGAACAGATAGAGAAGAGAGGTTGATGAACTAAGCATGAACGGTAGAAAATAGGATCGCACAGAACAGATTGCTTCAGTTTCAAGGGTTACAACTCATAAAACAAGTCATAAGCTGGTAATATTTTCAATGATCTTCAATACTAATAGTAAGCGCTATGCACAATAATAGCGGTTCTTGAAAACTATTGTTTTTTTCTTTATTTGGCCCTATTAACATTTTGTGTTATTCTACAAAATACCTCTGTGATTTCGGAAAATTTCTCCCATGGAAGTACTTTTTTTGCCCGATCTTTTAAGGGGAAGAAAGAGGGGGTCAACGCCCCAAATTTTTCACAAATGTCTTTCAAACAAGGTCACCTCGAATTCTGAGTTGGTCTCCAAAGTTTTCATTACGCTGGTTTTGACCTTTATTTTGTGTATCTAGAAGCTCAAATCGTACCTGCTACTTTAAAATTGGATGCTTTATTTAGATGATAGGTCATTTTACATATTACTACACCCTGACACTGGCTGGCAGGGCCCCCCCCCCCAAAAAAGGAGGAGTTTATGTATTAGCGGATTAATTGGCTTGTACAAAATGAGTGCTTTCCCCTTTTAACATGTGCCAAGAGGTTTGTGACACCTATCAGAGGGGCAAATCACTGATTGTGTACAACAAAATCCCCCTTTTTGGGGGGCCCTACCAGCCAGTGTTAGGGTGTAGAGATGTGTAAAATGACCCGTGATCTAAATAAAGCATCCAATTTTAAAGCTTCAGGTACAATTTGAGCCTTCTAGATAAAAAAATAAAATGTGTAGGCCTATGTATTCGCACGCGGTCAAAACCAGCCAAGTGAAAATTGGGGACCAAATCAGAATTTGAGGTGATCTTTTTTAAAAGACATTTGTGAAAAATGTTTGGGAGTTGGCCCCCTTTTTCTTCCCGTTAAAAGATTGGGCAAAAGAAGTACTTTAACCTCCATGGAAGAAATTTCCCGAAATCACAGTGGTATATGTAGAATAATACAAAATGTTAATAGGACCAAAAGAAGAAAAAAACAATAAGTGTCAAAGACCAAGAACCTTAATTCACTTTCAAGGATTACGACACATGAAACATTCATAAGCTGGCAATATTTTCAATGATCTCCCCTATACCAATATTAAGCGCTATGCACAATAAGGGATTTCGCCTTGGGTACTGTGTTGCAATTTTGACACGTTTAGTGCTATCGGCCAGGAAAAGCGATATTGTGTTCTTTTCATGATTAAATGTGTTACCTTTTTTTGAAGTGAAAGCAGGAGAAACTTGTTTTTTATCGATCTCGCCCTCTATCAATGCTGTAGCTACTTACTTAATGGTATTATTTCAATGTAATCTTATGTGACATACTGTATTTCAGCATTTTCCTAATTTTGACATGGACTGTTGAAATTTCGATTTTTGAGCGCAGAGATGTCACTCTGATATTTTGTCATTTCACTAGATTTTGAGACCAGATGTCTTTAGATTTCACAAGTCCCTCTTTTTAAACCTTTGAAACTGTATTTTGATGTTATATAAATTGCCTATTACAATATTTAGAGGGGCAGATAATGAATAAACGACAACAAAGAGTGGGAAAAAGTAAACCTTCAAGATCTCGACCTACATGTGGTAAATACATATACATCTACTTGTTGTCTCTGTGGCCCATCTGTTAAACCAGTCCTACCACTAATTAGCTTTGATTATTTTGTTTTACTGTGCGAAAGATGTAAGTCTCAGTGGCTGTCTGCACGTTACTCCCTGCTTTGGAAGCTTGTCCGCCCTCTCACTGTCTTGTATGTTGACATATTCTGGAATCCATTGTAGTGCAAGTTTTAACGTCATGGCTGCAGAAAAAAGCTATGGATTTCCAACGTGAGCTGGACATTAAAGAGTAGGTTTACGAATCCTGGAATCCACTGCAGTGCTAGTTTAACGTCATGGCTGCAGAAAAAAAAAAGCAATGGACTTCCAATGCGAGCTGGAGATGGGAGTATTTTGACGAATCCTGGAATCCATTGCAGTGCACATTTTAACGTCATGGCTGCAGAAAAAAGCCATGGATTTCTAACGCGAGCTGGAGATGAAGGAGTTGAGTAGAAATGACGGGACTCATCCTTGTGGTACTCTATGTCATTTTAGAATTTTCTTGCTTCTTTGCTAGTTTGCTATGAGCCTTGCTCGTCTGTCTTGGTCGATTTAAACAATGTTTCCTCTGGAGTCGCTCTGCAAAGTTTGTCAAACTTTGTCAATCCATGTAGTCAGAATACGTTGTTTGTTTTGGAAGACATTCATAATGGTCAAGGACAGATATTTAGCTTGATTCTCTGTGCTGTAGTCTTCTCTCTATGAATGTAAGATTTCCTCTGTTTCCAAGTACCATTATGTTGGAACTATACGTAAATCTACAAGCCTTTGTCTTATCATTTCCCTGTTTCAGTATTTGGGACTATGGTGGAAAGGCAAGAGCCGGGAGAGTATGGATGGAGATAAGAGAAGTAGAACGAAAATGGAGTGAAGGAGCATGAGGAGGAGAGACAAACGGCCGGAATATGTGGTGATGGAACAGGGAAAGAAAAACTAGAAAAGAGGTTGGAGAATGCAAAAAAAAAAAGGTAGAAGAGGAGGGCAGAAGTGACATGAGAGAGAACAGGAAGGGATGAAGGGTGATAACGCACCAGCAGGCTAGGCAGGTTAGGTGGAGATTTGGGTGCCATAAATGACTACACTTTCTTATTAGATAGGCACCATAGGACGATTTAAGAAAGAAACATTTAGATGGAGGAGATGATTGAAAGAACTGGGAAAGACTGAAAGATGGGACTCACAATTGCAAGGGTGGGATGGGACGGATAGAAGGGGTGAGATGGTACGGATGAAATGAGTGGGAAAGAATGGATGGGTTGGTATGGGATGGACGGAAGGGGTGGGATGGGACGGATGGAAAGAATGGAATGGAATCGATGGAAGGGTGGATGAAATGTAAGGAAGGATGGGTTGGGATGGATGGAAGGAATAGAATGGAATGGGGTGCAAATGAGGTTGGGTTAAATGAAGTGGGATTCTGTGGGGAAGGGTGGGTAGGATAGAAAAGGACTAGGGAGACTTAGAGAGTGGAATGAAGTGGGAAAATGAAATGGAGAGGGTAGGAATGGAGTGCGGAGACAAGATAGAAAAAGGGTTATTCACACAGACGTACAGACAATGAGTCTGACAGACAGGCCGGCAGGCAAGGAATCGGTACCTACCGACATACTCTCAGCCCCGAAACCGGAAATGCAGCCCATCTACCCCCTCACAAACATCCGACCTTCAGAAAGAGCGAGTGGACACCCAGCCCATCAAGCCCATACTACCCTTATAGGTGATATCCTACCAGACCGTCCACACTCCGTCGTGTGAGGGCCTTGGACACAACAGGCTGGACTAGGTCTGAAGCACTCTCCAGCGTGGTTCTATGTCTGCACTTAGTACAATGCTGACGACTAACTTCAAGTAAATGTTATCAGACTGGTTGCTGTAATACTGTTCTCGACCACACGACACTGTTTCTAACTATAAACGTATGGTGCGAAGAAAAGATGCTTGTTAAATCTAAGCATGTGGTTGAAAATTATCTGGTGGGATGGTCTGTCTGGCAAACAAATGACTTTGGTTTGCCTCGTGGTGGCCGTTGGCCAGATCTGACCTTACACTTTTGGATTTTACAACATAATATAACGTATAGAAGGAAGGAGAATAGATCCGAGCAAGACTACTGGCTTGGTATTCACGAGATCGTCTTTGTATTTAGGACAGTTTATAGTCTGGTTGCTTCATTTTCACTGGCATATTCATTACAGTCTACAAAAAAGATGTGATCATTACTGACAGGTCTGATGGTTTAAATTCAATTTCTCGTTATGCCCCATAAAACAACGTTCCAAAGACTTCAGGTAACGACAGCAAATCACTCAGTGATCCATACACTATGTGGGCATAATATCTGTTCTTTGATACGACGCAATGTCTTCAGGAAGAGCGAGGCGGAGATCGATCTGACTTATAGAGTCCACAAATAAAATATGCAGCCCAAATATATGTCAAAATCAAGCCATACATTCATTTACTTTGTTTTGGGCAAGTCCCGGGACTTCACATGGGATGTGTAGCTAAAGAGATAATCCCAGGTTACAGAACATCTTGTATTGTACTACCACGTATAGTACGTGATCTTTGGTCGGTCCATCTTGGAATACTGCCACTGTCGCGATTCTATGAAATGCCACATGCAGCAGAATTTCGAGAGAGCTTTCATGGACGGCCTCTTTTCAGACTTCTTGCAGTCTTTCAGTGCTCAGCAAATAACATAGTCTTCTCTCTGAGATCATTATAATGCACAGATTTTTTCATACCCCAGTTGCCGGAACATTGCCCAACAACACAGAGTATGGATGGTTGATTATACTGTGCACTGCCATCAGAGATGTTGAGTTTGGCTGATGCACATGCACTTTTTTACATGGAATGTGAACTGCAGCCGCATGTTCTACAGAAGATCCTGTTCAAACTGAGTCATATTTTACAATGCCTTCCAAACAAGAAGAACGCACTTAGACCATTAGAGTGCACAGCGAACAACATAGTCTTCGTTCTGAGATCATTACAGTGCACATCTTTTCTCACACTCCAGGTGCCGGAACATTGTCCAACAGCACAGAGTATGGATGGTTGCTTATACTGTGCACCGCCATCAGAGATGTTGAATTTGGCTAATACACATGTACGTTTTTTACATGGAATTTGAAATGCAACGTTAAGTTCTACAGAATGTCTCTGTTCAGACTGAGTCATATTTTTACAGTGCCTTCCAAACAAGAAGAACGCACTTAGACCATCAGAGTGTACAGCGTTTCTCATACTCCACTGGTTAGAGCAGTGTCCAACAACACAGAGTATAGATAGTTTGATTATATTGTGCTATGCTCTGTCGTCCAAGGATTACAATACTGAAAGCCAGCTGCCAGTTTATCTAACATCATCTACATGCACCACAGATTAAGGATGACCGTATCTTCTGTAAACCTTCATCAGAACTTATGCTGATATTTAAGCTGGATACATAGATCTACTCTTTTTCAGTAAGTGAGTTCACGGGCATTTAAGCGCCCATCCTTTAACTCCCCAAGTCTGCCAAACATTGTCTAGTCAAGCGGTACAGTATGATGTGTTTTTCGACGCAACACCCACTACCCTAAACGATTACAAATGGAATGCGTGTAACAAAATCGGAACAGTCAATGTTTCGTTTATAATATTATGACCCAACCACAGGCATATTTAACAAGTAAGTTTTAAACCATACGGATAGAGTCAGAATGCGCGTGTGGTAAGAAACACGACCAATCTTGACAACTTTCAATCGATGCGTGCCACCAGCATTGTACGGAGAACAGACACAAAGAACCCACTTGGAGACTGTTCCAGGACTGATCCAGTTACCTGTTGCATCCAAAGACCATCACACGTCGAAGTAAGGAAGATCTGGCAGGGTACCACCCTTATGGGTAGCCATGGATTGATGACCGGCGTGTCTCTTCTCTTTTCTGAAGCGTGGCGTTTGCTACGGATAGATCTGGCTACGACCACTGGTCCCAAAGCTTTGAGCGAGTCAGTCCACATCTTTGCCCACCAGAGCGTCCGTCTCCTCTGGGGAATGATCACTATAGTCAGGCCTCTATATAACAAAAACTTTTAGTGAAGGTTAGGTAAACTTCAAGAATGTGGTTAGAATTTGGCTAGGTTTTCCGGTGGAGTGGTCCCTTATGTATTACACATACTTTCAGTCCCCTTTCCACTGCATGCGCGAAAATGACTATTTCTTAAAATCCCAAAACAATTCGTCATTCGAAGGCTTAGAAACGCTTACCCATTTAAGCCCCGAAACTATGCAGACTGTCCTAAAACAAAATATCCATCAAAGCCCCAAATATAATGTATCCATTCAAGCTGCAAAGCGACGAATACAATAAAACTGCATATTATCAAGCTAAGCCTCCAAGACAATGTATCCATTAAAGCTCCCAAACAGCGTATCCATTAAAGCTCCATTATATTAACCTATCCATTTAAGCCCCCACTCCACCCCTTCCCCCCGCCCCATACACACACACACACACACAAAACATCTAGTAAAGCCCCCAAACAACCTACCCAATAATACCCCAAAACGAAGTAGCCACTTAATCCTAATAAATGTATCCATTCCAGCCCAAATACGCCCCAAGACAATGTATCCCATAACGCCCAAAATAACCTTTACAGACTCCCACGGCCTTAATGAACATCGCGAAAAAAATTTGGATTTCGCAACTCTTTAATACATAATAAGGAACTTCCTGCAGCCCAAATACGCCTCAAGACAATGTACTCCATACAGCCCAAAATAGACCCCCATGGCCTTAAATGAACATCGCGAAAAAACATTTGGAGTTTAATACATAATAAGGAACTTCCTGCAGCCAGGAAGTTAACAGTGTTAGGGATGTGTTAGTCCAATGTTTTCTCCAGATTTCGCAATCGCACGAATCACCCCTTAAATGTCACCCTCCCC
>JAWQUT010000310.1:874372-886415 GCA_033807755.1 Ellobium chinense | reverse complement strand
TCTCAGTTGAAGGATCAAGTCATGAAAGGAAATCGCTATAATAATAAAAGGTGATCCGCCAGGTTTCCATACACTAGTTATTCCGGGGAATTCCCTTTAGCATCCTTGGTAGTGCTTGAAACGCTGGAATTTATTGGTACTGGGGTATCCTGAGTTCGCTAAGGACACTGGGTAATGCTTGTCACTTCAATATGGCGGTCATTGTAAACAGAGACAACTTCATCACAGTTTAAGCGAGCTAGGATGTCATTTTACCGATCTAAGTGAAATGCCCTTATGCACCAAGTATGGCCTTATTAAAAAATCATGTTTATTTTACAAAAATGATTATTTTGACAGAATTAGCCTAGTTTTATACTTTCGAAATTAGTTACAAGCCATACTTCAACTTATCATGTCGTTGAGCAGAGCTCTGAGTGTGTAGTGTTCGTGTTCGTCTTGTCAGACGTGCTCAATTGCTCGATTGGGAAGTCAAACGACTGCTCGATCGAGCAGTTACTTCCCAATGGAGCAGTAACTGCTCGATTGGGAGGTTTTCCTGGACCTGTTCAAGTCGAGTCACTGAGTGACTCGAGTCAGACTCGAGTCCAAGTCATTTGACTTCGAGTCTACAGCCCTGTTCCTGGTTTTTATTACAGTTGATATGTGAAGGTGGGGTGGAAGCGTGACAGTGGTCGGAGGAGCGGAAGACTTTATGGTCCTGACTGAGATGTGGCACCCCGTTCTGAATTTTTTTTTTTTTTTTATTATTTTGATTTCTTCGAAATTCTTGTTTTAAACAGGGCAGGCTTTGGGTAAAATAATCCATTGTAGTTACGCCCCTACCATTTGAAACTAGAATATCTATGCATCACCGCCGTGTTCAGATCACATGATATTAATTTGACGTCATAATAAAGGCGACACTGATATTGCACAGGGGACTCCATGATATTAAAATGTGAATTTGTCTAGTCTAGCGGGTGCTTTATTTTGTCAACTCGTGCCTGCTACGGTAACAGATACCATACTCACGATGTGTGTCCAGGCACTAAACTACAACACAAATTGTCCAAAACAACATCACTACTAGATAGATCTATATCCTTTTCGCGTGATGTTCAGCTATTCAGGACTAAATCAGGACCAATCGCTTACTGAACGAGAGTCGAGATGGAAAATGAAGCGTCTGTGGATCATGGCTGTGAAAATGACATTACATTTCACAACTGTATAAAGGGGAGGGGTTGGTAAAGCACTAGGCAGGCCTCATGAACTTTAGATTTGAAGGGAGGTATTCCGAATTAAGACTCATATCCCATAAACGGTTAAAAGGAACTGATGAGTACTAATACAACCCTAAAGCTATGCTTAATCTTACCGCTAATCCTAATGCTCACCGAGGCAGGATTGTCAGTAGAGGCGAATCCCTAACCCTAATGTCTGTTGAGACAGGCATATCAGGTGTAAACCTCTTTCGGGATTCCTCCCCTACATTAAAATGAGGGAAGGATTTCCAAATGTGGGCCATCCTACAACATTCAGGGAGAAACGAGATTGCAAAATCTGAAAAGAACACTTTTCTTTCTTGGTGTATCCCCTACAAAAACGAAGCCCTTCTTCTTTATACCAGCCCCATCAAAATAATCCCTCTTCAATATGTTTATTGGCACGGGTCAGGAGCATGTTGTAGGCTAGCCCACGTATGCAAATCCTTCCAAAATGAGAAATAAGCACATGTACATCATGACTTATCTGAAATGTGTCTCTTTGAAGTTCGTCCTTGACTGGGGGAAGGCAATCATGATGCAGGAATTGCTGACTGCGTTGGTGTGCGTGCTGAGATGGCTGCCGCTTCCATAGTCGGACATCGTCTCCAAGAATCTTTCGCAGTAAGGACAGGAAGACGCTTGAGCCCCCACAGATATAAAGATGGTGCTTGCACTACTTTCTCTTTCCCAACATTTCCCAAGACCAGCACAAATCAGTGTTCTCCAAAATTATGCCGCACTTGCATAGAGTTAAATCTCAACACTGATGTGCTTGCCCCAATGTCGACTTCATGGTCGTTTCATCTTTGCCAACAGTGATGTGAACACAGCTCTCTCTTTCACTTGCACGCCTCCTTCGTCCAGTGGCCATTCATATTATTACTGATGAGCTTTGAACCCTCTCAGAATTTGTGAATCTTCAAATTACAGTTCATATTTTCCCCGTGAATTTTAGCTCACAGTCGAGAGTGTACACGGTAGGCTTCTATTATTATATTATTTTGTTTTTCTCGAGCAACAATGGATTAACGCAGTATCCTGACTCATCCAAGTAACAATCACAAATGTAAACACAGAATGGACTGAATGAATTATTTAGGAAGGAACGAATCAAAATATATTGGACCTTATATCTGCTCACTATTTTGTAGCCATCTCTCGTGTTGCTGACAGACTGTTTCTGTTTTCTTGAACAAATGCCACACCTTGTCGCCAAACTACGAAATCTACTAGGTGTAGACTCTTTTCTTTACATGTTTCTTACAAATAGGGTTCAGAATGTTGTGTGCAAACTGTCTGACATTTATAATGAAAAAAACTTGGACGAACGCTTATTCAGGATTTTTTTTTCTGAGATGTTATGTCACAGTGCGTTAAGGGTCTGGTGTGTTGGTTAAATTCTGCTTCACTCAAACATGAACTCCTCTCGGATAAGAGGCTAAAGCCATGAGGAAGTCGGGAGACGGGACGAGAAGAAGGACAGTGAAGAACATAAAAGTCTATTTTTCACAGTCAGTGGCGATTTTAAGGTGAAATCTAACATTAGTACAAGCTGAGGAGGGTTACACTTCTTTGCTGAATGGTTTTCCTCCCCCAATCCCCTCCCCCCTCCACACACACACACACCATCCGCACCCAGAGATGTAGCCGAGTATAAATCTCTGATTCCAAACCGTCAACAAACGTAAAGAAGCAGAGACTGTTTTAAGGAAATTAAGCTATGGACTTTGGGATTGGGGCTCTGAGATGCATGAATAATGGTGCCCGGCTTCCACTGTCCCAGATATCCCGCGTTCCTTTGAGATTCAGCAGCTTCCGTGGACTGGGGGTAGGGCTTTCGTTCTCCATTCCGGCTTTTTTCCTCGAAGATGCGTAGAAGGTACAGAATAGAAGGCAGGAAGCAAAGCATGTGACTCTGATCTTGTCGCATCGAAATACCTATTTGCTCTCCTTTCTATCTTCTTCTCTCTCTCTTTCTCTCTCTCTTTCTCTTTTTCTCTCTCTCTCTTTCTCGCCCTCTTTCTCTCTCTCTCTCTCTCTCTCTCTCTCTCACCCGTTTCCTTCTTCTAGGAAACTAAGGGCAAAGTCTGCGGATTATGTGTGTGTGTGTGTGTGTGTGTGTGTGTGTGTGTGTGTGTGTGTGTGTGTTTGTGTGTGTGTGCGTGCGTGCGTGCGTACGTACGTACGTGCGTGCTTGTAGGTGTACGCTGATCATGTTATTTGCCTTGTTCAAGTTCGTGTTGTTCCACAGAGAAGAGAGAATGCAGTCACATTCTGTGATCTTGCTGGGTATCTGTTGTTCCGAAACAAGAATGAGTTTGTTGTTGTTTTTTTTTTCACTAAGGTGGGCGGGAGAGGAGAAAGTATATGAAAGTCAATCCACATTGCCCCACAGTAAGTAATCAGCGTTGGTGCGTAGTGTGAGTGCTGTTGAAAACAATTACTCTTCGTTCAAGTTATCATTGATGTTTTGCGAACGACGAAATAACAGCAGGATTCACAATACTGAAGAACGATGGGTTTTATTAACAACATAAACATTAAAGGGACAGAGGTAGATTTTTGCTTTATTTTTTGTCTAAAATGTCCACACATTTTCTTTAAACTTTAAACCGCGCACATTTTCCTTCCGTCTGACCTTTCCTGAGAAAACACCCCTTGAATATCGGAATTTTCACTCCGCGCGCGCCTCCATTACTCGTGTCGCGTGACGTCAAAAAGCGAGATAGTCTAGCTGACGATTGGTCCAGATAGTTTGCGTATACGTTTGTACCAATCATCTGTTAGCTTTTCTCATTTTATGACGAAAGTTTAAAGTTTTTGAGAAAATGTTCATTTTTTTAGGCTGTAAAGCAAATATCTTCACCTATCTATTTAAAGCGGTCCAGTGGCTGTATGCATAATTCTTACGTTAGTTAATGCATTGCGGTAACCACGGGAGACTCCCAAAACATTAGCAGTTTATATTATAGTTACCAGAATACGTTAATTAACGTTTGGATTATGGATACGGCCACAGCAAATATGGGTTCTTGATTTAAACAGCGCTACAATCGAACTTCTTACTTTCATACACATGAAAAACACAAGACCTTTGGCAGACAGATACACAGTCATACTACGTTTGTACATAATTAGCCTTGGAATTTATAAGAATCTATGACTAATTATTATATAATATAAAGGATCAATTCAGGTGCGTCCCAACTACTCTATTATAAATCTACTCAAATTTTCTTGCATCTTAGCATGTAAACAAGAAAATGAGTCCGTTCCAAAACTTTTCGCGAAAAGTTTTTAATCTGGAATAATAAACCCACTGAAGAACATCATGGATGTGGCCTTCATAACGTTTTTTGGTTGTTTTTTTTTTTGTAGCACAATTTTAGAACATTACCCTGACTATATAATTGGGCATACTTGGCCCAGGTGTGGGTAGACCTGTGGCCGTATGCATAATCCATACGTGAACACCACTAATGTTTTGGGAGTTTCCCGTGGTCACTGCAGTGCGTTAACTAATGTACGGATTATGAATAGGGACTCTGGTCAATTCTATGTGGACACCATGGGTAAACTCGCACCACACAGCAAAAAAATTACAGTATTACGCTAATCACATCTCTTGAAAAGGATTTTAACTAAAGAAATCAAGATCACTTATTTTATAATGGCCATTGTAATTTCTGAAACATGAGCCACTTAACGGTAGGAGGAGATGACCCAACCTCAATAACTGTCACAAACTGTGGTCCAAGTCTCGCCATAGCATAAAGTTTACAAGAAAATTATACAGAAAAATTCATAGACTTGAAACATGAGCGTTATCATTAAAACTGGTTATATACTAGATGTGCCTGATAAATGAATAAATCACTTGTAAAAAGAAAAAAAAAGACTTGTGCAAAATTAAACAATCTGGCGCTTTTAGAACACAGTGGCAAAATAATGTGACTTTTGCACCTTAAAAACTTTGAAGTAATGTGGAAAAGGCAAGTCTGCTTGAGAAAAAAGACAGGGAATCGCGTTCCTTGTAAACTAAGCTCTAGGACCCCACTGTCAGTTTCATCAAAATTCTTATCACACTTTAATTTACAAACTGCAAGATGTTACCAAGTCTCTATACAAGCTATGTCACTCTGCCCTCACATTAAAGACATGACAATTTTGACTCATATGGCCGACAGAAATCTAGACTAGGCGGCTCACATGATCTCTAACGTATCCTAGCAAAAGGACTTAAGTTGGTTATCTCACCAAAATTACTTCAATGCATATTAATCATGATCTATTTGTCAATGCTCATCTAAATATACTATTTTTATGAAACTGCAAATGCTCTTGATATATTAAGGAAACCAGGCGAAAATTTTGTTGAAGTGAAGAATTTTTATATTCCAAAAGAACCACTGAATTTTTTAGAAAGCAGTTTTGGCAAAGATAAGCCTTTTTTTATCAGGAGATGATAGACCTGCAGAGGGACCCTAAGTTGCTCAGCTAGTGCAACAGACTCCCTTTGGAAATGATCAAAGCTCAGTATGAGGCGGGTGTTTTCTAAGTTCCGAGGCCCAGCGAGGGACAGTTTCCAGCCACAGTTTTCTCCTTGCTCGTTCTAAGTGAGTCTGCACAGCAGGGTCAGGGTTAAGGTCAAGGTAATGGGATCCCTCAAGGTCATACGAAGGCCATCCTGAAGGCAGTTTGCCGGCCAGTGCCTTTCCTGGGTTTCTGTTGACATAAACGTTGAGGAGATGAGAAACGAGTCAGTATCATATTTTACTTTCAGTAGTTTAGCATTGTTTGGGGTGCTGTGACCACGTTGCGGACCTCGCAACTAGCCGTTGGTCATCAGCTTCTCCAGCAGGTCTGAAATTTTAATCTTCATCATCCTAGACCAATAAACACATGCCTATGTGAGATATTTTTAATTTGGGTTTCCCCGAGGTTTCCCCATGTTGTTATGGAAGTTCATTCGGTCTCCTCCTGTCCGACCTAGCGGTGTTTGCTTGCAGGTTTGTTTAGTTTCCACGGGTGTTAAAAAACACATGTAACAGGGATGACTGTGCTGTAGTAGATGTTTTCAAGTATCTTCTAATGTGAGCACTCAAAATCCTATAATCGGCAGAGATCAGTATGAACATTGTGGTCACAGTGATTCATCAAGTGTGAAAGGTCAAAATCAAGCTCCGTTGAGTAAAACAAACTCAGATCAGGATAGCCTTGAATGTCACTGAGATGGCTTGGTTTTACTACACAGGGCATTTGTTTTTTCCTTGATGGCAAAGGAGGGAAGTCGCTGTTATTGTTGTTGTTATTGTTGATGATGCGATGTTGTTGTTGTCGATGTTGTTGTTGTTGTTGTTGTTGTTGTTATTGATGATGATGATGATGATGATGATGATGATGATGATGTTTCCCCTTGGTAAGTTTCGTGCCTTTGATAAGTATGGATGACAAACCTATAGAATAAAAATGAAACAGCCATATAGATCTCATCGACTAAAAATACTTTTAGAGGTGAGCACTCACACTGCAGACCAGTATCCAAAACATTGTAGACATGCCTTATTCCCAGGATAGAATTTCGCGAAACGCTGGAAATAGCTGTTACACGAGGATCTACTATTAACAATGATTTGTTTTCGAGGGGTCTTACGATGATTTTGTGTGTGTGTGTGTGTGTGTGTGTGTGTGTGTGTGTGTGTGTGTGTGTGTGTGTGTGTGTGTGTGTGTGTGTGTGTGTGTGTGTGAGAAAGAAAAAAAACTGAACGGAACTCTTTACGCTGGAAGTAATTTTCTCAATTCAATTTCAACTCGCAAATTTCGGGAAAATTAAATAGATCCTTTAAAGAAAAGTGTACAGTACTTGCTATTGATATCTACTAAAGAACTGCCCTATACAGACAAATAATTCTCACTTACCCTGTAATCGCAAACTGGGCAATCAAAGAAGAAAACATGAACTTGAGCTCCAGGTCCTCCTCTTCCATCTCTCCATCAATGCCAGCCTGAAATAGCTTTTCCATGAATTCAAGGCTAATATCAAACCAATAAGCCAGTTCAAGGCAATGTGGAATACCTTTAAAACTTCCCCTCATGAAAGCAGGATAGTGGTTGAAATAGTAAAGATAAACGTCTTTGGAATTTCTTCTGGCCAGGGTGTCTGTGAAGTCGAAGGTAGGAATCAAGAAGGAGAGGTCTGTCAACATCTCTGAAACTGACGTGTTCACAAAACGCCTGTCGTACCAGTCCATGATTTGGTTGACCAAAGCCTCGGGTGGATCATCGATTCCTAAGCGAGACTTCGTGTAATAGATTTTTACCTCATGAAGTAAATTAGAAACCTGTAATGATCTGTCCCTTGGCGGCATGTCTGTCATACCCATTATATGTGCTATTATCCTTTCCAGGATTATGTAAATGTCTGTCAGCTCGTTGTTAACAAGACCGAATAGGTAAGAGCGATCAAAGAATCCAACCGACTCCAGATACTGATCGTCTTTTATCAATTGTGATGGCGACTGTGGAATGAACTCCCCGTCGACACAAGGTACGAACTGAGCTTTACCGACTGTGAAAGATGAGAATTTGGTCAGTTCAGACAAAGGTAGTTCCTTCAGACATTTCATGATTGCCTGGCTCTCAGCGAGTCCTACCTTTTCGTTTATATCACCATTCCAACAGTTTGCAGACTTTGCAACTTCCAGGGCGGGGAACTGTGCGTCAAGAGCATTACTGAAGATAGATGTAGCTGTTCCGCTCAGGAGAAATGCCTTTGAAAACAATCCCTTGGTGAACGGAGTTATAGAGAGAAGTGCTACAGAGCTGCCGCCGGCGGACTGCCCGGATACTGTGACATCATCAGGATCACCACCGAAGGACGCGATGTTGTCCTTGACCCATTTCAAGGCTAGAATTTGGTCCCACAAACCATAATTCCCTGGGCTGGCTTCGTTTTCAGTACTCAGGAAACCAAGAACTCCCATTCTGTAGTTGATTGTTACCAAGATGATATCTTGCTCTGTGACAAATGTTCCCCCGCTGTACTCCCCGGAACTGCCCATGAAGAATCCTCCACCGTGAATATAGACCAGGACCTTCTTCCTGATCTTGCCATCTTTGCTGAGTTCCTTGGTGTAAATATTCAGGATCAAGCATTCCTCCTGGCCTGGCTCTAAACCTTCTAAGAAGACCAACTGTGTTGGATGGGGGCATCCCACAATTGGCCCGGTGGCGTGAAAAACACTTTCTGAAAAATGGTGTTTTATGTTGTTGTTGTTGTTGTTGTTGTGGGGGCAGGGAGGGGTGAAAAGATGGCGTGGAGATGGTGGATGTCGAGAAAAGTGTTAATCAATGGTTATGGCGAAAGCTACGGTGCTTGAATCACATTATAATATGACCAACAAAAACGAGAACAAAACATCCTCTGGGATGCAAGTGTTGCAGCCTTTGTTTGGAGATCAGGCACAAAAATGGGTGGATGGACCTTAACGATTTCCCAAACAACATCAGCGACATCAGCAGCAGCAGCAAAAACATCACCAATTTGCAGTGTGTGTTGTATAGCATAATGTCGTAGGATTATATTTTTACAATATTGTAGGATGGCAAATTCACCTTCACTCCACACAGCAAAGGGGTTTTGNGGGGGGGGGGGGGGGGAGAATACACAACGTCTCTAAGATGTAATGAACGGAGCAGCCAACGGACGAACAAACACATGACCGAATGAATGAACAAAAGAACGAACCAACGAACGAACGAATGTTAAGTGTGACAGGATAATATGCAGAAAGCACGAAATATCCATCAGCGGACGGAAGAAAGAGGCAAAGTTCGAGGCATGAACAGATGGACGGCAGGGAGGAAAAGCACTACCACCATCATAACCACCATCACCACCACCACCACCAACAACAACAACAACAACAACAACAACAACAATAATAGCAACAGCAACAACAATAACAACAAAAAAGACAAAAATGATGGAATAGATGAGAGGAATACACTCACCAAACACAGGATGAGGTTCTGGCTTAGAAAACCTCAAGTCGCCTACAGGAGGTTTGGCGTAAGGAATTCCCTGGAAACCGACATACTTCTGTCCATTGGACGCTGTCATTTCCATGCCCTGGATATCACCGACGGGAGACGTCACTAAGAAAGAACTTGAAGCCAAAACATCTTGGATCAGCCCAGCCACTAAAAGACAAATACGAAAAATTCCTGACATAGTGGCAGGAAATAGATTTCTCAGCTGAATCCTCTTGACTAGATATTCTAATATAAGAAGTAGACTAGGGTGTGCTTCTCAGTCTGCTGCTGTTTTATTCTGACCTATTGATATTCAGGTTTCTGCCAGGTATTGAACACCATGCATACGGCACAGTCTGCTTGCGATCTGATAGTCTCTAGCCTGTGACTTTTAACATACCAGCCACTAAAAGGTCGGTTAGATCTTTTTTCAGCATAAATGTATATTTCAGTTTGTCCCTCATCAATACAGCTTATGTTTTGTAACCTTCTCTCCTCCTTNCCCCCCCTCCGCCCTTCCTCCTATCCAAATCATCCCATCGGATGAAACATTGGACAATCCCCAGCATAAGAATGTTAAGTGAAGTATTGCATCACCATAATTATCAACTGAATTCGATTATTTGAGGAACTGAATTGAAAGGGGGGAGAGAGAGAGAGAGAGAGAGAGGAAGAGGGAGAGGGAGAGACAGACAGACAGACAGACTGACAGATAGGCATGCAGGCAGACAGACAAGCAGAAAGGCATGCAGACAAGACAAGACAGACAGACAGGCAGGCAGGCAGGCAGGCAGGCAGGCAGGCAGGGCAGGCAGGCAGGCAGGCAGGCAGGCAGGCAGGCAGGCAGACAGACAGACAGATAGACAGAGAAATTTTAAAAAGAAAGACGCGGAGAAGCGATGCAAAATTTCTCTGTGTTTCAAGTGAGAGGATGGGCGACTAAAACACCCACTATGTATCTTCTTTGAAATGCATCGTTTACTGACGTTGTGCAATAAATGAAACCTTACACCAACTCTAATGGAAGCTGTTAGAGGGGCAGATACATTACTGGAAGCTTGGAATTAACAAATAAGAAAGAAGACAAAAAAAAACAAATTTGTTAATTGTTTGTAACAGAGACCATCTGAGGCCTTTTAGAGTATGGCTGTTTAAAATTGAGCATCATAAGAAATGAGTGCAGTAAGTAAATAGAATGCCAGTAAAGTTTCACAAGCTCAGGAGAGATAGAAAGAGAGAGAGAGAAAGAGAGAGAGGGGTGAGGGAGAGAGAGGGGTAGAAAGAGAGAGAGAGAGAGAGAGATAGAGACAGACAGACAGACTGACGAAGAGTCAGAAAGAGAGAGAAAAAGAGAGAGATGGGGCAGAGGATCAGGGAGAAGAATTAATAGTCACAGAGAAATTACATGACTGTTAACCTGTATTTTGTATTAAGCTTGACTTTGATCCTAAATTGAACTTTCCATTCACTCTCACAGCTTGTTTATTCCATTTACTCTCACAATTTGTTTATTCCATTTACTCTCACAGCTTGTTTATTCCATTCACTCTCACAGTTTGTTTATTCCATTTACTCTCACAGCTTGTTTATTCCATTTACTCTCACAGCTTGTTTATTCCATTCACTCTCACAGCTTGTTTATTCCATTCACTCTCACAGCTTGTTTATTCCATTTACTCTCACAGCTTGTTTATTCCGTTCACTCTCACAGCTTGTTTATTCCATTTACTCTCACAGCTTGTTTAGTAAACTGAACGTGCTGCAGAGGATTCTTTATTTTTTTCTTTTCTGTCATTATTTACCAGAACGGTCACACTTTTAATGGTGGTAGCAAATAAATGAAACCACTTTAAGAAAATGCAAGTCTTCTATACTGCCATAATAATGTGTGAAGTCGCGTGAGCTGGCATTGGTCTGGATACGAGACCTATAAACTGCATTCTTATTCTTATCGACTGATGGATTGGTTGATTAATTGTTGGATTGAGCAATTGATTATTGGTCGACTGACTGACTGAAGAGTTGATTGGTGGTTTGGTTGATTTATTATCATTGATTTACTGCTTTATCGATTGGAGACATACAATTAATCAGTCTCTCTTGTATCTGATACAATGAAGGTATGATTAGATTCTTTTGTGGTGTGTCTGTTCCACTTCATCTAATTATTGTTTGAATATTATTTTCTTAAGGTTTATCGATACTGTTGCATATTTTTATTTATTATTATTGTCATCCTTTTAAATTTCGTCACTAGTGTCTGTGGTGTACCATTTTTTTTTTGTATCTTTATGTACAACTGGATAAAATAAATTTTCCTCTTTCCTGTTATTTTTGTTCTTCTATAATTGTTCTTATTATTAATTCTCATAATAGGAGACATCTCGATTTTTTTTTATTACTCACAGAAGAAAAGAATCTGTGCATGGTAGGACACCCAAAATGTAAAAAAAAATGTTAAATTGCAATGTTTTAAATTTAAAATTTTTAAACTCAAAAGTCCAAGAAGATCTCGCTTCTCAGTGGAAATGGTGGGACTTGATGCACATAATTACGCGGCGTTACAGCTATGCCTTATTTTCTTTGTTGTTAGAGACGTCACATATTATCTGAAGGAACTATAGCTGCTGCGTCTTGTGGGCTAATGTTTATTCTTTGTGTGCCTCCGCGTGTGTGTGTGTGCTTGTGTGTGTGTATGTATGTATGTATGTATGTATGTATGTATGTATGTATGTATGTATGTATGTATGTATGTATGT
>JAWQUT010000310.1:841319-861120 GCA_033807755.1 Ellobium chinense | reverse complement strand
CCATCCATCCATCCCTCCATCCATCCATCCATCAATAAGTGTTTGCACAGCAGACTGCAAATCAAAATACGCATGGTCATAAATTTTTCTAAACCGTGAGATATCAATTTCACAAATCCAAACCTGGCTGACCCTCCCCTTCTCTCCACTTTCCGTCTCAAAGCACGCTCATCAGGCAGCATTTTGTTTTGTTTTGTCTGTCGGCCATTCTGAAATTCAGAATACAGTAACAGCAATTAAAGGGTTAAATCTCTTGCCCGCACCCCATCCCCACCCTTCCATTCTCAATGTTGAAGCCAGTGTGATCAACAACATATACCCAAAAGCGGATGAATTGGTCACTTTGGTAAAGAAAATCGGAAAGTGGTAGTACGGATAATTTCTAAGTTACCAAAGGGTAGTAGGAAGTTTGTCACACTTCCCTGCCCGCATCTGGCCTGAAAGTTCAACAATGGGTTTACACTTCCTTCTAGATTCTATAATCAGTTGAACAATAGGGTAGATGCCACCTGAGTATTCAGCTGAGTAACGGGTCAGCAGTCCTTGAATGGATCCGGAAGTGAGAGAACTGGGATAGACAATGAAAGCAAACAGTGCTAGATTCCTCGATATGTTGCGTTGTCTATTGTATTACTGGACCTTTTTTTTTCTGTTAACTCTTATCATGATGATGTGTTGGGGGCCAATGTGGCCACCAGTGAAAGTTAATGTGCGTTTGTCATCAAGTGACATAAGAATGAAAACACGAAGTCGTGCGAAGATCAGCAGGGGCCCGGGACTGAAACACACGATATCGTGTGATGATTACTGTGAGGGTTAAATCTCCGCCGAAGAAGCTATATTTATATTTGAGTTTCTCTGGTTGGTGGGTTGGTTGGTTGGTTGGTTGGTTGGTTGGTTGGTTGGTTGGTTGGTTGGTTGGTTGGCTACCTAGCTGACCGGTGTGCTGGCTGACTGGTTCGACAGCTGTCTGATTAGCTGATTAGTTGCTTGGCAGCTAGGCAGGTAATTAGTAGGTAGTTAGGTAGGTAGGAAGGTTGTTGGCAAATAGGTAGATAGGTAGGCAGGCAGGCAGGCAAGTAGGTAGGTAGGTAAATAGGTACGTAGGTAAGTAGGTTGTAGGGTAGAGTAAGGTAGAGTAGAGTAGGATAGGGTAGGTAGGTAAGTAGATAGGTAGGTAGATAGATAGGTAGGTAGGTAGGTAGATAAGTTGGTTGGTTGGTCGGTAGATAGGTAGGTGAGTTGCAAGATTACGTGAAGGTAACATAACAAAACTGCAGTAAAATCTGGTAGAGACTGAGGCCGGGTTGAAAAAGGAATCAACAAATTTGAATGTGGCTATGAATGGCTTTTTACAGAATATCAGAAAAGTTTATATAATATGGGGTTATTTTCACGACTACATCTCTCGGCGGAGGTGTGCACGCCTCTGAGTGCCTGAGAATGTCTCGCCACTTCAGTCGCCTTCTCGTTGTGTACATCCACACACAGGCTACTACCTGTACTTAGAAGCTTCCGCCCCTGCCGTGAGCAATGACATAGCGAGAGTGGAGAGTGAGCCGATCCTGTCTCCAACGAGGTCCGTGTGTGTCAACTTCCATTACCACATGTACGGGCAAGGCATGGGCACTCTCAACATCCGACTGAGGGAGAACAACGTACTGGGTGCTCCCCTCTGGACCAGGTCTGGTAAGTTTGGTGTGCTGGGTCACCACGTGCCATCTTTGCAAGGTTTGACCCAGGATAACGCTGCTATAATTTATTTTGACTTTTTTTAGGGAAGCGACACATATTTTAGGATAGGCAACAGCTATGCTCACTTTGCTCCTCACAGTAAGAAAAAGATAAGTTGAAAAATACATACTAGACAGTCAGTCCAACCAACTTACTGTTCTACATTGGATTGCGCATGTATACCAGCCTAGTTGACCTACCCTGATTTGCTCATATGAACCCGTCCAACCCAGTTGACCTACATTAATTTGCACATGTGTACCCATATAACTCATTCGATCTAAACTGATTTGCGCATGTGTACCCGTAAACCCAGGTGACCTACATTAATTTTCACATGTACATCCATCAAACCCATTCGACCTACACTGATCTGCGCATGCATACTCATACAACCTATTCGACATACACTGATTTGCGCATGTATACCCATACAACCCATTGGACCTACACTGATTTGCGCATGCATACCCAAACAACCCATTCGACCTTCACTGATTTGCGCATGCATACCCATACAACCCATTCGACTTACACTGATTTGCGCATGCATACCCATACAACCCATTTGACATACACTGATTTTCCCATGCATGCCCATACAACCCATTAGACATACACTGATTTGCGCATGCATACCCATACAACCCATTCGACATATACTGATTTGCGCATGTGCACCCAAACAACCCATTTGACCTGCACTGATTGCGCATGTGTACCCATACAACTCATTCGACCTACAATGATTTGCCCTTGTGTACCCGTCCCAACCCAGATGACCTGTGTTGATTTACCCATGTGTACCCCCGTCCAACCTAGTTGACCTGCACAGATATGCACATGTGTACCTATCTAACCCAGTCGACCTACATGAGTTTGCGCATGTGTATCCATTCAACCCAGTTGACCTATACTGATATGAATAGGACTGGTTCTGAACAGGATAGTAGACTAGTCAAATCGAGCCAAAGACTGTCTTGAGAGTTTAGGGCCATTATCCTTATCGTCACCAGTAAGGAAACTATGGCTGGAGTGCCTTGGTTGATCTGATGGTTGACCGTATTGACGCAGTTTGATTGTATTCAACAGTTATCCTGGTTATTTTCAGGATATCATACTCTAAATAATTTAATCAAATCCATCTTACAATAGCTCACATTCCATTCTTAATTTCCTTGTCTGTTTAGCTGCTTTCCGTTTGTATCATTTCCTTTGCTTAACTTAGAGCTGTCGTCTGGACTATTTCCGCTTCCATTCGAACACGCTGAAATTACATTTGTCGGAAGTTACATTTGTTCGCAGTGGGTATAATCCAAACTACAGGATCTACTGCAGCTATTGCTCAGGGGCTTGAAACATGTTTCTCTATGGTACAAATTACGTATAAGCTTACACGCGCCCAAATCTTTTTGCTATATTTTACTATGTACTGTCCATTGCCGTCACTCCAGCCCTAATATTCGTTGGCTATTCCCACTCACCAGTAATGGAGATAAGCATCTGATCTAAAAAAAAAAAATACATTACTTTTACTAGCCCATACCAAGTAAAGTTTTTTGCTGTGTCTCCTCTTTTGACCTACCCCCATGAAAAGCCATTTGAGGCCTTAGGCTATTTCATTGCTCATTGGCAGCCCCGATCTTTTCAAACCTCTGACCAGAAGTAGTGCTGGTTTAATTTAACCTAAACTGGCCAGGGAAGTGACAAATGCATTAGAACAGATCACAGCTAAGATCACTGGGCCCCTGAGAGGGAGAAAAAAATGATGCGATGAATAGATCACCCTTCCTTGTAACTCCAACCGAAGTGACCTCAAAATTAATACGCGTGTGTAACCACAAGGGATTTATGTTTGCCCCCCCCCCCCNTTTGCCCCCCCCCCCCCAAAATAAGTCTTTGAATGTAAATAAAACTATCATTCAGAATTTATACGCCAACTTTTGCGCACATAGTAGAGGTGTTAAAAGAAAGCAGTTTTGGCTTCAAGAATAGAGCAACAGACATAGAATAATTTAAAACCAGGTATAATTTCAGTCGCAGACAGTGATATGGATCCTACGCGAATTATGATTCGGTCATTTTATAAAGGTTGCAGGAGCCTAATTGGAAATGCCTCTTTGGGGCATTTGAAAGAATATTCTCCTCAGACTACATGAATGTTCCGAAAAGGCAAGGACTAGTCTATAAGTCTGGACCCACCACTGTGGTAAAATTCTATACTGTTTTCAGTAGGGGTCCTTTGGAAATTTTTTTCGCAATTCCAGTTTACATGAAAAGGGGGTCCAAAATTTGGCATTCTTTTGCATACCAGCTGCTCGCAGAAACTGAATCCGCTTAGACCCTTGAAAAGAGCTGCCTGCCAAAAATCTTTATTTAACAAATTCACCGATGTATCTCACAACTTTTGCGGTGTAGTTTTATGTTCTACAATTATTTCTACACAATCTGTCCAAAGGACAGAATTTTTACTCTGCTATTATCGACTCGGATAGTCGACACATTTTTAGCCAATTAGGCTCCTGCAACCTATATTATAGCACGCAATTTATTCCGTGAAAAGGGAGCGTCAACATGAAATATACAAAAATGATACGATAACCTTCCTTCTGAATAGCATACACGGAACATATAATACGCACATTTTCCAATGTTAATGTTTTATTTTGTAGTTAATGTACGATATGTGTTATCCCCTGTGCATGTATTATGAATTGGATGTATAATACTATATGACATTGTAAACCAAATTCCCTACGGATTAAATAAAAGTCGTACTTTTTTGTGTTGTTTAACTGAGTAAACAGGGTTTGGTAGGAATAAAGATGGTCAACATTCGTCCAATAATATGAGTAAATATATCAATAGTAAACCCCCCCCCCCNCCCCCCAAAAAAGTATGAAAATCACAGGGCATCAGAATGGTGAAATTAATTTTGAAAACAAATACATCAAAATGGCGGTTACTGAGCATTGCTTTCAAAAAAAGGTAAAACGGTATTTCTTAACTTTCACCATTATGTTAGTGGATACACGAATATATCTACGGTGTAAGCAAAACAAAGTGAACTTGACTGTCTCAACATAAGCCCAGCATTTAATGATTCTCTATTATCATTGAACTCATTACATTAGTTGCACAGTCAACATGACGCACTATAATTCGTAGGACCATGTTAAAAACAGTGTTTTACTTTAGCTTTTAGCATGTGACTCATCCACAGTTTTTAGGCTTTATTTTACTAAACCTTGAGCACCATTCTGACGCTCTGTCCTTTTCATTGGTGTGTGGATGTGTTGTTGTTGTTGTTGTTGTTGTTGTTGTTGTTGTTGTTGTTGTTGTTTTTGTTGGCAGTATCTATACTAAAACATATTCCACTCGAATTACTTTTACTCAGCTAAAATGTTAGAGAAGTAATTGCTTAAGTTTCATGGTAGAAATATACTTTATTTGTACGTAAGTTGATTAATAAACTTGTTGAACTTGTTGCTTGTATAGAGAAAAAGTGTTAATGGATTTGGAATTATATTTTCACACAATTTCATGTCTTTGTAAAGTATTTTCTTTTAAAATATTTGTCATCTCAAATGTTGTAAGCCCGTTTTGATCTGAGACCTGGGGCTACAGTTCTCCCCAGTCCAAACTTTAAAACATCTCCACATGACGCGTACAAGTACCTCATATCTGATGATATGACAGCACCCTGTCTTGCTTCAGATTGACTTAGGCTGAGCCTAACACAGTAGAACTCAGTGATAAGGGACCGTCGAGGTTTCAAAATTGTCTCTTTATAACCGTTCCCCGTTGTTTCCGAGACTGCGGTATGGAGACTAGGAAAGAAGAAGGAACACTGTATTCTCATAACCTTTGTTTGTATAAACATTCAGACTTCCTGCTGGTGAGGCAACATGCAATCACTGTCAATCGTTTAGGTAATGCGCGATGAAATCGTGGTGGTCAGCAGGTAAACGCTGACCGAGATTATTACATAAATGCTGTCTGCTGTCCCGCCACCGTATTCATGCAAAGACACGTACAAGGATGAGACAGTTTTGTCCTAACAGCCGAATTTATTCACAATGTGAATCCCGTTATTAAAAGACTATTTTAACGGTTATAATGTAGAGGGTGAAGTGGGAATAGAGACTATGCCCGTTACATCAGGGTCTCCGTTACAACTGTGCCAAATAAAGATGGATTCCAGTAAATTCCTGTGTACAGTTTTCTTCAGAAACTGAGAAAGAGAGAGAGCAAGACAGAGAAAAGGGGAGAGAAAGAAAGAAAGAAAGAAAGAAAGAAAGAAAGAAAGAAAGAAAGAAAGAAAGAGAGGCTGGTCCAGCGTGGAACAACATGATTATATTTATTATAAGCATACTCAATGCTGCTGCTGCGTTAAAGGGAATATTCTCTATCTACTCTCAGGTAACCAAGGCCTGATGTGGAAGGAAGCATCCATTGTCCTGCCTATGAGGTCCACTCCATTTTCCGTCGTCTTCGAGGCCGTCCGGGGAAGCGACATCACTGGCGACATTTCTATCGACGATGTCGTTATTTCTGACATCAACTGTGCTACTGGAAATGACGCCAAGTTTCCAGATTTTTGAAGCCACAAAATAAGAAATCTACAGAAGGGACAAAAATCAAAGTGACGTCTCACATTAGGACTTACCATAACATCAATGTCGACCACAATATTTGTCCTTAAAATAATAATGGTTACCTCTTAACATAACAATAATCACCATAGACGACGAAACGGAAAGGTATAAAGTATGACGTCATGCCAGATATGTGGTCTTCTTCGAGTAAAATACAGCACTTTAATGACATTACACTCTTAGATTACTTACGGCGATTCGGAACATCAGGAAATAGCCACTGTCCCTTGTGTAGATTTTTAGCCTGTGTGTGAAACTACCTCAACAGATGTAGAAATGCTATAATGCTTCTTAAAGTAAAGTCGACGGGTGTATTAATGGTTTACACAGCGATTGCTTGTGAGAGTGCTTTGGGAGAAACACTTGCATTCTACTTCATCAGTTTATGCTTATTTCCACGGAAATGAAAGATTTAGACATTGTTGTCGTTATCACACCATTTTAATTTGGTCTCTAAAAAGACAACGTTCCCTGCCAAAGCACTTCTACTAGTTATCTCCCTTTACAAATCTTATGATTTACAAAGATTTTCTACGGTTTCCTTCTTGCAGTTGATGAAACTGGTTTTCCCTCATACTACAACCTCTTCTCCATTACACGCCCATACTCATTAACTGTTCTTGCTATTAAAGAAAATCACCCAGGACTATAACTGTTGTTGTTTTTCACATTAAGTTTTGGTGTCACGATTAGCTGCTACTGTCGCTGCTGAAAAAATAGGCTTTCTTTAAGGTAACAGAATTTCCAGATGTATTATTTTCTGCAAATGGTGCAGATTTCAAGACTCTAGGTTACACACGCCCAAATCTTTTTGCTATATTTTACTGTGTACTGTCCATTGCTGTCACCCCAGTCCTAATTTTCGTTGGCAATTCCCACCCACCAGTAATGGAGATAAGCATCTGATCTAAAAAAAAATGCATTACTTTTAATAGCCCATATTATTATAAGTAAAGTTTTTGCTGTGTCTCGTCTTTTGACTCACTCCCATAAAAAGCCACTTGAGACCTCAGGCTATATCAAGAGAACAGGGGGTTACTCATTGGCAGCCCCAATCTTTCCAAACCTCTGACCCGAAATAGTGCTGCTTTAATTTAACCTGAACTGGCCAAGGAAATGACAAATGCATTAGAACAGACCACAGCTGAGGTCACTGGGCCCTTGAGAGGGAGAGAAAAAATGATGTGATAAATATATCAACCTTCTTTATCCAACCGAAGTGACCTGAAAATTAATACGTGTGTGTAATCTGAAAATTAATGCCCGTGTGTAACCTGAAAATTAATGCGCGTGTGTAACCTGAAAATTAATGCGCGTGTGTAACCTTCTAGGTGCTCTGGTCATACTTATCATAGCTGAAAATTGAAAGACACATGATTAACTATAGCAAGCCAAATATGCGCGTGTTACATTGGCCACAGCATTTTTTTGACATGTCACTATAGCGAACTTTGCTTTAAGACGTCTGTTTCCAATTGATCTGTACGAAGTGATACGGCATAAAATTCCTGAAGTTTCTGATGCCGTTTTATGGAAAAACCGCATCAGCTAAAATAGGTCAAAATCAGCTTTTGACATCCTTGTATTCGAGCAGTTTTCTCCATCTTTTCATCTGCGATATCCTCTCACAGCTTTTATAGTTTTTGAGACATGCATCATTAATTAAATGGCAATAAAATACATCTCACGACATTTTGTTTNGGGGATGGGTGGGAAGGGTGGATCTTCTGCAAAAATATACAGTTTCGGATTCTAGTACTAATCTTTTCGTTCGTATTCAAAGCTTCATAATGCTGTTGTAATCTTCCACAGTTTTGACCTATGATGACGATTAAAAAAACTCGTTAACAGTTTAGTTACACAACACTTTAATAATCCCCATGAGGTGATCTACTGAACCTAAATATTGAAAACAGAAACATCAAAAGTATAGATGCAATGGGCCGTTCGTATTTATGCTTAAAATCTTCCCAGCAAACTCTTCCCACTTTCAAACGCAAAAAGATAGAAGGGTGGCGGGCAGATTTCCCTGATTTTGATGTCCCTCATTCACCTGATCTCCAAATACATATTATTTTAAAGAGATTACAGATGAAATTACTTTTTATCAATGTTATAATATTTTTTTCGGGTCATTGGAGAGGGTTATTTATGATAACGAAAACAAATCGTGACGTATGTCTGAAAATATAAAATAAGTGATTAAAATTTCGCAGTGGAAAAACTGGCGACGTCATGAGCAGAAACTTCCAAGAAGTAAGTATCGGGAATGTATTTTTCCATCAGATGGATCATTTAACTACATCGAGCTTTAAAAAATTGTATTTATGTTTCACATGTTATCAATTTAAGCCTTTTAGAAAGTTTACCTTGTCATTAGACAATTGAAAAAGCATAATTTTTTTTCATTTCTTTTTGTCCTCACCTCAAATTCTGTTTTGGTAAGCACTTTTGTGAGACCTTTAGGTGCAACTTTTCAAAAAGGGGTCTCCATGTTGTGAAAAGCTTAGGGCCTCATCGAGTCAGTATCTGACACTTCACATCAACGTCTCGCTAACTCATCCTTCCTTCCTTCCTTCCTTCCTTCCTTCCTTCCTTCCTTCCTTCCTTCCTTCCTTCCTCCCTTCCTTCCTTCTTTCTTTCTTTCCTTCTTTCCGTCTTTCCGTCTTTCCTTCCTTCCTTCCTTCCTTCCTTCCTTCCTTCCTTCCTTCCTTCCTTCCTTCCACCCTTCCTTCTACCCTTCCTTCCTTCCTTTCATTTACTATGGCATATTGGTCACCCAGTGAGCTTGTACATACCGACTGTAGACGCGGGACTTAAGCCCCTGCCAGCCCCATAGCCCTGTGGTTAGGAAGTTTCTGGACTTCAGTACGGGCAGTCCCGTTCAATGGCAATTTTATCTCTTCACGGCAAATACTATTTCAGGTGAAAAACTCTGAAGCTATTATGGCTTGCAACGACAAAACAACATATAATCTTAATTTAATTTGAGCATCTTACAGTAATTGTCACCTGGAGGTATTATACTTGGCACCTCTTGCACACTCTTCTTAAAGAAAAAATGTTTATTTTTAGCTTCAGAGGACGGTGGACCTCTTGGAGTGAATGGAGCTAGGTACTGTCCAACCGTGCGTTCTGGCGGTAACGATGGGAAACCCCCTAAACGTTAGTGATGTATTCAGCAGTTACCTTAGTTTCTTGACACTTCCAGGACTCTCCCAGCTTGGTTTATGGTGAGAAGCAGGACTGGGAAAGAGAAAGTACACATGAGTGAGTCCCTAGACTATGACAATCTTTAGAGGTTGTCCCTATTGTGTATGTCCCTAACTTAACCACTAGTCTTGCATCTTTCTGTAACCCATCTCCAAGCACTATAGGGGAGGCTCCCGGAATGTTTCTATTTCCTATATAGATGCCTTATGTACATGTTGTCTAACTTTGCAACGCTAATGGTAACTACTGTGACCGTATGTATAATCCGTAGGTTAGTTAACGTTCTGCGTTAAATGCAGTGAATACTACCCATGTTTTGGAGTTTCCCGTGGTTACCTCAGCACGTTAACTAACGTAAGAATTATGCATATCGCCGCTGACTACATCATGCTGTTTTGGGGGTTTCCTTGCCTTGCCTTGCCTTTGATCTCTGTCATTGAGCTACTGCTCTTGGGATGACCCGTGATGCCAGTATAAGGTAGGTTGAGGTATTTCGAAGTTGAGTGGAGGTTGAGTAGAGTGTGTTGTCTATGGGTGGTTTTTCCGGCAGGTATTTACTGCGGAGGGTTGAGAGGGCCGGGCAGCTCAATGGATGGTGTTCCACAGTCTCATATGGGTAAGGGCAGTGTCTGCAGTTTGGGGCATGCTGTGGGTTCATTCTTTTCAGGTGGTTATTGAGCAGAGCATGCCCTGTTCTAAGACGGAAGATGTTGGATTGATCCTGTCTTGTAAGTTCATTTATAGCATCTTTGGGATTTGGTCTTGGAAGGTGTCTATATATAGGCGTCGACCTGTTTTATCATACACCCATTTGTTGTGCCACTCTTCTTTGCGGTTGCTTCTTATTATTTGTTTCACAGTTGTGTACGAGACTGGGAGATTTTCTTGGGGCAAATAGGCTCCTTTTTTTGCTAGTTCGAGGATTCCTATAGTGCCATAGCGAACAGCTGGACAGCATTGTGTATACGGGCCCAGCACCATACACTATGTCAAGGATATTGCCTCCAAGAGGGCCGTTGTTCTCTGAAGCTCAAAGTCCAAAATAAACAATCTCTTTTAATCCCGGCAGGCGCCTAATCGCAACTATATTTTTTTTAAAGTTACCGTAACATTGCTACTAAGCCGGATCGACTGTCGCGGCTATCCCATGAGAATAATCAGCTATGGCAGCAAGGGCAGCAGGAAGTGTAACCCGGTCCAAGGAACGCTTATCATCCACACATTCTGAGCTTGGGATTCTCCAGAGTTGAAGAGTCACGTAATGAAGGTCTTCAAAACTTTGAACCTCGTGTGCTCGGACAACCCGCAGAGTGGTTGTCATTTGGCATGTGATACAATGATTGGTGGGAGAGGGAAGTGGCTGGTGCAGTTATTAACCATCAGTTCTAGCCTATCTCTCTTTCTCTCTTTCTTTTGCTTTGTCTATTTTTTCGTTCTTTCTTTCTTTCTTTCTTTCTTTCTTTCTTTCTTTCTTTCTGTCTTTCTATGTCTATTTTTCTCTTTCTTTCTCTGTTTCACTTTTCTTTCTTTCTCTCTCTCTTTCTTTCTTTCTTTCTTTGTTATTTTCTTTCTTTTTTTCTTTCTTTCTTTCTTCCTGTTTGTGTTTTCTTTTTGTCTTTCTTTTTTCTTTCTTTCTCCCTCTCTTATTTTCCCTTTCATTTCTCTCTTTCTGCCTGTTTCTTTCATTTATTTCCTCCTTCTCCCTCTTTCCTCATTTCCTTTACTCCATCCTCACTCGCTTTGATTTCTTGCAATTTATATATTTAATTCATGTTATTGGCCTACTGCAGAGCCTGGTAGAGATTTGAATCTTGAATTGGAATGTTCTGGTCCCACATATTCGTTTCTTTGAAGATCACTTCGGACTCAGGACTAAATCTAACACCTTCTGACGAAAGGACTTATGTTGGTTGTCTCGCCACAATTACTTTTTTTTCCATAATATTCATGATCTGTATGTCAATACTGCTCTCCCAACCCAGTATACTTTTACAAAACTGCAAATGCCCTTGGCACAGTTGATTCACAGCAATTTGACAAGAATTTATAAAGAAACAAGGAGCTACTGTGGAGCATAGATAATGCGCACACTTTGAAACCGACCAAAACGCATACTTATTAACAGCAATACGTACTAACCGTTATCGTGCCATCAGAGAAGAAAATTTGGGACCCAAAATACTGTACTTAGTATCTGTGTTTCCGTACTAAGCGTGTCCGCTGTAAGCGTGCTCCATTGCATTTTCAAACAAAAAAACCACTAAATATTTTGTCAATTTAGCAAAGATAAGCCCTTCTATCGGAAAACTTGAGAATTGATAAGCCATGGTTTTAAAAATGTCACCATCATGAACACATAGTGCTTCCGTCCCAGTGAAACAAACAGGATGCCATCGCCATAAAAGTGTGCAAAATGAGAACGTTTAAAAGGATCATACATGTATGACCTAATTTCATCAGTTTTGACAGATATCGCCCTTGTTCAGACATTTGGAGTGCTCTCATGTGTCATAGGATCAGCGAAAAAGCTTCATGAACCTGAGAGAGTGCAGACTGATGCCAAGAGTAGAATACGTCGTGAAGGAAGCCGACATTTGCGTCCCTACTTAAAAAAAAACAATAACAAAAACTTATCGGAACGAGAGTCTGAAGTAATCCACACCTGATACGGTCCATGTATACAGTGTTGTCTTCCATAAAAATGAATTTGGACAATATAAAAAAAAAAATGAAAATACGACTTTATTTACCCCGTAGGGAAATTGGTTTACAATGTCATACAATGTTATATACATTATCTCATTCATATTACAAACACATATAACAATACACATCATACATGTAAATACATAAAATTACAAATGAAATACATCACAAAGTCATTGCTGGTCGCCAGCGGTGCTGTGCCTTGGTCCCCCTAGCTCTAAAGCCAGGTATCATGTACAACAGAGTTGAGTGAGAACATGAAAGTGAAATGTCTTTCCCGAGGACACTACAACATAAACCGCCCAGCTTGCGAGTCAAACACATAAACCTTGGACTTGAAATTCTTCAGTTTCTGAGTACGACTCACAAACCACACGGCCAAGCTGCCGCAAAGACAACTATTTGTCTTGCAACGATTCGAAATGAGGCTTATGTCGCCAGACTATGAACGAAGATGTCAGGCTCAAACGATGATTGGAGCCAAGTCAAGTCATTTCTGTACACAAAACTTGCATTTTTGTTTTGTTTTGTTTTGTTTTGTTCAGTCGTGTGGGCGTATGGCTAGTAATTGCGAATAAGTTAGACTTTTTATGCGGCATAAGATTAGCCTACTATTATGGTGAAGTGTTGCTGTGTAATCGCGATTTTTTTTTTTAACTTCATTTTTTTTTTTTTGCATAGCACAGCAGTGACTCCCTGCCACTTTAAACGACTATAACTCAGATAGCCCGGGACAGAAAATAATGCTACATCATAACTTTTTTTCCCACAAGATAAAACCAGTCACATTTGGCTTCTATATCAGTCAGTAACTTGATGTAATGAAAAAGCGACTTAAGGGTCATTTTGACTCGCCGCAAGATATTTGGTGTAATATGCCAATAACTGAATCTTCATAAGTGTGCTGTATCCTGTTTTTTTTTAAAAACAAAATCAACCGAAAATTCTGAACAAAATGAGACTTGCACTATCAAATCTCGTTCATTATAAAGCCTTTGTGGATGGAAAAATTATACTGGTACTTATTACTGAGATATACGCATTATCCAAATCCAAGTGAAAAAACCCATGAATCCTATGTGAATCTTAACTTCATCATAAGGATAAAATTAGATATATATTCTTGAGTGCCTATTATTGGTCTACATTATTGGCATTTCGTATAAAAATATTGTGATCTAAACTGTAGAATGTGATCTGAGTGGCCAACACGGAGGGTATTATATTGTACTTAACAAAATCCAAAACCTTACAAACTGGATATTAGTCTGCTGTATTCGAGTTCGTGAGGTCTAACTACGAGTATATTCAAGAAAAAAGGGGACGGTGGAGTCCATGTGTGTGGATGGATGGATGGATGGCTGGATGGATGGATGGATGGATGGATGGATGGATGGATGGATGGATGGATGGATGGATGGAGTCCTAGATATGAATAGTTTCCACACGAGTGGCTTTAGACCTTCTTGCACTGATGGGCACCATACTCTCTACACAAAGGTTACTGGATTATTCGCGACTGCATAAGTTTAATACCGTAATTTTTTTTTGTTTGCTCTTCTGGAGGACTTGCGATAAAGCGGAGCAAAGTGTAATTGAAGAGTGGTGCAGCATGATAAAAAGAAGGGTAAGGGGCTGTAATGGGCCACTCAGGAACGAGCGGCGAAGCTCAAGCAGGATCAGGCTGAAAGTCGAGAAGGAGCAGTTCTTGCGTCAAACACAATTCCAGACCAGCAGTTAGGCTTTTGACACTGATAGAGGTGTAGTGNGGGGTGGGGAGGGGGGGATGAGATGATCAAGAAAGCATGTAACGCCTAGTGACTCCACTTATTCCAGTCTCTAGCCACCTCTCCTCAAGTGCAACAGTGACCTCTTGTAGATGCCTTTCTCTGTTCCCCAACAGCCGCTGTGTTCCCATGTTCTCCCTCCCCATCCAAGCTTTTTACCTGTTTTGCTATGCTGGCAGATACTAAAGGAACCAGATCTTTTATTGTTTATCTGGAGTGACTTCTTCCCCCTTTTCCAGCTCTTTTCTTTTTCCCCGCTCTTTTCGGTTCCTCCACTATAGCTGAGGTATGAGAGCCGTTCCGATAGTTTCAACCTTTAAGGTGACATCCTCTTGTAGCCAAACCAACGGTACTCAAAGGAGCTCTTGCATGGACTCTTGGGGGAGGGGGGGGTGGGGAGAAATAAGGGAAATCCTTAGTTGCGGAAGGTTACTCCTGAAGGGCTATTATAACAAGATAACCTTATTAAATTCCCACTTCTTGTTTCCGCTGGCTAAGATAATGAGGAATCTCCCAAACTTCAAGAGCAGTGTTGATAACAGAAAGGACAGGGACAGATCTTCCCCCTGGGCAATTCCATTGACCAATACTGCCTGCGAGAAGCAATTACGTGATTGTGGATTTCTTAGTCTAGTTCAATGTGCCGCTTCAGGTTTTATGTGTTGCTAACAGTCAAAACTCACTCTTTATCATGCATTTTGACAACATGCATTATGTATCACGAACTAAATTAACTACAGATTCTGACCCTATAAACTTGCTACTCTGAACTAGTAAGCTGAATCGCTTCTTACAAGAATATCTGTAATGTTAGCTCCCGCAGAGCGAGGCGCCTCTGTCTACCGCACTCTGGCTAGATCCAGTGTCACGCATAACAATCGTTCCACTTATTGCCTGTCGACCGATAACTGACACCGGGGCTGCAAAATTCAATCACCGCTCACACGGTTGGCGTTGGTACGCGAATATATGTGTGGATGATGGGAAAAACCCTTCACATCTTTCCAGATATAAAAACTGATTTATTCATAAAATATTAATTCCTATTCATTTCTAAACATTTTGCACTTTATTTGAACTTAATATCTTTATTAGTTAAAAAGCTATGGACAAACTTGTAAACTTACTGTTGCAAATATAGGTTTTGAAAAAATTATAATTAAAAGTCTTTTTCACCAGGCCTTTGAGCGAGGGATGCTTCATTAAAACACTAAAATCTGACGTTTAAACCTCATTTTCATTAATAAAAGTTACACGAAATGAAAGATAAACGAATGAACTAAAGCATTTGATTCCGCAGAAATTTCAATTTCGCCTAGGAAGTCGAAATTCTACTTTCCAAGGCCCTAGCTCAAAAGCATCCTTTGCGAGTTCCGATGGGTTTTCCCATGCGTCCACACATATTTGACCGTAGCACCCGACGTAGTACTCAGAAGTAGTAGTGTCAAGATGAGACGTAGTTCTACCGCACGGTTACAAGGGTTAAAAATTATGAACTAATTTTTAGAAAAATGAATCATATTGGTGACAAAAGCATACCGCGGTGTTGTTAGAGGAAGGAGTGGGTAATGGAGAAGTCTATTGCGGTGAGATCCAAAGTAACGACAAGTTGGTTAATCTGCAGCTTTTCGGCTAAGTTGCCAGTCGCTCACACAGGGTTGAGTAAAGGAGAAGCTAAGTGCAGTCCTACCTTGTTTTGTTGTTGTTGCTGTTGTTGTTGTTATTGTTGTTGTTGTCGTCGTCGTCGCCGAGGAGGGATGGGCATGGGTGCGAAGTTAGGATCCCGCAGGGAAAGGCGGAGTCCGCTTCCATCACAAAGAGACAGACAGATAGACAGATAGACAGACAGACAGAAAGACAGAAAGACAGATAGACAGAGATTCTCACCCTATTTTGTGGATGCTCTACAAGCGATCGTCCAGCGTTCCAAGTTAACATACGACTGTCCCTATTTCAGTAGATAAACCCGAGAATCGGTGAAGAAAACATGAGCTAGTTCAATTGTTGGGGAGAGATAAAGGACCTCTTCTGTTTCTTCCCCTCCCCCTCCCCCCTTTTTTTTCCCTTCAGTATTCTCACGTACCGTCTGTGGGATGCGGGAGAGGTCAGAAAGTCGGTCGCGGAGAAAAGGGAAGGCTTACTGTATCACACTACCTTGCCTGATATGATATATTTTTACTGTTGTTCCGTCTCTTTCACTCGCTGACTTTACACCCGTCCGCTAGGGCCACACCGTGTCCACACAGTCTCTTCACCAAAATGAGAAACTTGGCTCTACTCCTTCTAGTTGTCGCTGCAGTAGGTGAGATCATCTTCAGCATCATTATCAATATCATTGTCATTATTATTATTATTATTATTATTATCATCATTATCGTCGTTGTTATTTTCATCACCATCCTCCATTTTGGAAATCGCCATCGTCCTATGTGTCATTCAGAGCCAGTAACACTGTCATTTTCAATTTCAATGCCGTCCGTTGTACTATTGTGGTAATAGGCCTGTAAATAAATCTTTACATATAAATATTTTAGTTTTGTCACCATCACCATTATCACCACTATCCCTACTACCACAACCATACCGCTATACTACCACCTCCACGACTATCATCATCACAATCACCATTGTTATCACCACCATCACGACCATCACCACCACTACCTTTGCACCATTACCACTGTTACCACTGCCACCTTTGCACTACACCCCCCATCGCTACCACCACCACCAGCATCACATCCAAGATCACCACCACTATTACCACCAATAACATCACACCACGGCCACTACCACAACTGCTACCAACACGAAAACAACAACAGTAACAACAACGATAACAACAACAACAACAACAACAAATTCTTACATATATCTTTACTTATCTGGGCATCTCTACCACCACAGGCGGACAGCAGCCAGTGCTGGAACTGATCTCCACCCACACTGGACAGTCCCTAGACCTGAGCTGCACCCTGCAGGATGTCCACTCCGCCAACATCTCTCACATCATCAGTATGGTCATGTCCAAGTTAGTATCTACGGTCATTTGATCACAGTCAAGTTTTTAATTTGGTCACATTTGGTCACGCCCATGTCATCACAGAACCCCCCCCCNCCCCCACCCAACCTCTTCTTAATCCCTTTCTCCCGGCTCCAAAGTTACAGGATGAGGGTTTCACAGAATTTAAGTACTAAAAAAAACTACAGAAGGGACAACAGTCTAGATCTTGTCTAACTAGATCCAGAGATATTAGCGAATATTATGAATCGTCTTAGGTGTGTTTTAACCATGCGATGTCACGAAAGGACTGCATTTTCATTTAAAGAAGACTGCATTTGTAGTCATGACATAATATAAAATTTGAAACATTCTGCTTGTGGCTTCTTTGCACTTAAATGTTACTCAAGCCTCATTATTTTAGGAACGTAACGGTAAGCAATATTGTTAACATGAGTTTTTGTGTTGTTGTTGTTGTTTGGTTGTTTTTTTTTTTTTNGGGGGGGGGGGAGATCGATCTGTTTGTGTGAAGTCACACCTTGGGTGTTGTCCGTTCTGGAGGTTTTCTTTTTTGTTTCCAGATTATGTTTGGATTCCTATGAGGGAATCTGTGAGTTCTCTGTTGCGGAGGGGGAATGGGGAGTGGGCGGGAAGAGAGATTGCAATCGTGAAAACAGTAGCTTGTGAGGCAATAGTTGTAGAAATTGTCGTAGTAGTGGTAGTGGTAGTAGTAGTTGTAGCAGCAATAGTGGTAATAGTAGTAGTAGAAATAGAGCAGCAATAGTAGTAGTAATGGCAGTAGTAGTAGTAGTAGTAGCAGTTAAGTAGTAGTTGTAGTAGTATTGTAGAAGTAGTAATAATAGCAGAAGTAGTAATAGTAGTATAATAGTAGAAGTAGTAGCGGTAGTAGTAATGGTAGTAGAAATGGTGGTGGTGGTGGTGGTGGTGGTAACAGCATCAGTGCAAAAAATATAATAAGTGATAGCAATAGTAGTTGCAGTAGCAATAGTAGTGGCAATAGTAGCCTTACAGTAGCAGTGATGGTAGAACAACAGCAAGAGATAGTAGAGTACTAACGCTAATAGTCGGGACAGTAAGAATGGGTTCTACAGCCAGCGTGTCTGTATCTCCTCTCTGTAGAGTTGTGAACGGCAACGATGAAGTCCTGGCGTCGGCCATATCTGTGGGCGGGGTCAACCCTGTCACTCATAACCTCGATGATGCCGAGGTCACCAGCGACCTGACCTGGGACGGGGTGAGCAGTTTTGTTTTTCTGTCCCTACGGCAATTTTTTAAGCTCTGCCAACAGCAAATTACCATTACCAAATAGTGACTGTACGTAGACCCGATCACATGCCTATATAATTGCAATATGTTGCTGTTGTTGGCCTCAGTGGCTAATTTTCGCCCACACAATTTATCTTTCCTCAAAACCATCAGCCGATATTCCAAAATAGACAAAGCCAGTGTTATTTCTATAGTACCAGCCTACTAGCACTTGCTTTCGTAGCACCATTATTGTCATGTGCCTGTCTGTACAGACTGATGCCCTTTAATATAGGCTTATACATTCATACCTTATGCCTTGCTTTATTTGTCATAATACCTATCCAAAATAATATGCTGCAAAGTTTGTAAAGCAGGACTGTTTGGATGAAGATTAATTGTTCTGTGAACTACAGGGTCACATTTTCTTCAAAGCTGAGGACCAGGGGACATCCTCAAGAAGGAATAGCAAACTGGAATAGAGAGAAAAGAAAGGAACAGAAGAGACAAAATCATGAGGGTGGGAGCTGGCAAGCCATGGTTCTGCGGGAGGGGGGAGGAGTAAGGGACGAGGGGAGCGGTAGAGGTGTAGTTACGCTCCTTATCCTCTCGTCCTCAGTCCACCCGTCTGTAAAATGGGTACCTAGTTATAGGCAGTGAAAGATATTGTCAGAATGCCAGTGATCAGCGCCTCCAATGACAGCGGCACTGTATAGTCCCCAGGGAGTTGAGAAAGTTCCAAGTGATCAGACCTGCTGGGGTAATGATAGTCTGAGGTCGTGTGAACGGGCATTAGCTTGGATACGAGAGTTATAAACCGCATTATTATTGTTACTAGTATTATTATTATTATTATTATTATTATTTCTTTCATTTGGATTGTAGGAGTCTGATTCCTACTTGCACATCCACTGGCTGACGGCATCACGAGGGCTGGAAGGAGCATACAAGTGCACGCTGAACGGTCTGAACAGCGACAATATTCCAATCACCCTCACAGCTACACTTAACATTGTTTTGGATGGTAAGTAAAGCCTGAACTCAGATTGCAGGAACCAAATTGTAAAAGTCTCTTTGAGCCACTTAATACAAATTTCTCCTCGAACCACAGGAACATCTCGAGATGGCCAAGGCTAGTCCGCAGGTCTGGTGCTACCAATGTGCTCAAATTATAAACTGTTCACAGAGGGGGTCCTGCATTTAGATTTTTCACAATTTGAATTTATATTAAAAAGGATAAAAAATCTGGTCACTTTTTGCGATCACAAGCCCGCGGAAATGAAATCCGCTGAAGCAGTTGGGAAACACTGCCCGTGACAGTTAATTTTTTTACAACTTAAAACTGAATTCCACAACTTCTGCGGTTGTGGTGTCATGTTATACAGTTACGATTATTTCTTCTTTGCTACTATTGACTCTGATAGTCCAGTATTTGG
>JAWQUT010000310.1:802941-841307 GCA_033807755.1 Ellobium chinense | reverse complement strand
GGACCAGTTAGACTCCTGCAACCTGAAGATTTAACGGTACGGATCGTCAACTGCACTACCGATTTCAGATTCTGCAGCTGAGGGTGTGCTTTCACGTTTTTCCTTCTTTCCATAATCTGAATCCATAGATGAAAGTCCTAGTAAGCCAGTTCTAGTATGATGTGAAACTAATCTGTTTATTGTATTTTGGCTGAACTGTGTTTTCGTAAGCAAGTCCTTTTTTGCTAGGGGTATGCAAAGGCGACGTTGAGACCTCTAGGCTTCAGCCAGTGTTAACAAATAGCAAGATACAATATATAAAAAAGCTTTGTTTTGCTCAAGTTATAAAAAATGATAAGGATTCAAAATAATAATATCAGAGTAATTAAAATTAACATAAGGCACCAACATTAAGCGTAAAATCTTGTGGTCATGCTGTGGTGTGGCTGGTGCTTAAAGGGCTGACTGGCTTTGCAGCTGGTTCAAGAAGTGGTTCAGAAAGCTTATATGGTTTACTATAGAGCTTATATAATAAACAACAGAAAACCTTAAGTCTGTTACCTTCTTCAAGAGTTTAACTGGAAAATTTAATCGTAGATGGAGTGTGTGAAAATGGTGTTTCTTGACTCAGTCATGACATGGTTTTCCTAATCATGTATTGTATTGTGCTGTCCTGTCAACTAGAGTATTGTGTATTTTAATTCGGTTATGGACTACACAGTATCATAAAGTTGAAAAATATGCCTGATTATGGCTACAAAACTAGATATCACATTCAGTTTCTCATCATTTTATGAACATAGTGACGTTAGTCTTGCAAAGCTTCTATGCCTTTTGACTGCAGAGAACATAGTTAACTGTCTACTGACTACATGTATCACATAAAGCCCACACTTCGTCATTTTCCTGATACAATGGGCACATAATTGAAGAGCTTTCTTTCGCAGACACCGAACCAACTCTGGTAGCAACGCCCGTGGTGATAGAAGTGGGCTTGACACGGTCCTTAGTCTTGAACTGCACAGTCACAGATCCATCCACTCTGCATTTGTCCACGGTAGTAGATTTCAGCTATCCATCCATCCATCCATCCATCCATCCATCCATCCATCCATCCATCTGTCCATCCATCCATCTGTCCATCCATCCATCTGTCCATCCATCCATCCATCTATCCATGTGTCCATCCGTTGATCCATCCATCCATCCATCCATCCATGCATCCATCCATCCATCCATCTGTCCATCCATCCATCTGTCCATCCATCCATCTGTCTATCCATGTGTCCATCCGTTGATCCATCCATCCATCCATCCATCCATCCATCCATCCATCCATGCGTCAATCCATCCAGCCAGCCAGCAAGCCAGCCAGCCAGCCAGCCAGCCGGCTATCCGTCCGTCCATCCATCCATCCATCCATCCATCCATCCATCCATCCATCCATCCATCCATCCATCACCCTACCAACCTAACAGAAACTTTTTCTCATGAATGTGGTCTAAGTAAGTTTCCACCTCCCTTCCCCTTCCCCACCCCCATTTCATTCTCTCAGCTCACATCGATAGAACTATCCTACCTGCACAATGGGATAGATCAGCTCTTGGCGACTGCCAGTATTTTCTCTGGCGTGGAGGCCAAGCCTGGCAGTGGGACAGATTCTGTCAAGGGTTATATTGGAAGCAAGGTAAGATACTTACTTAATCATAAATTATTATCAGTGAATCGTTGCTTGCATCATCTTTGCCATTCATCACAGTTATCGTCATCATTATGGTAGAACTCAAAAAAATTTGTTGTTGTTGTTTTTCTTGCTGCTGCTGTTGTATGGTAAATGTTGTTGTTGTTGTTGTTGTTGTTGTTGTTGTTGTTGTTGTTGTTGTTGTCTGCTAGCCTATCTCGCTTTTTTACCTCACATGGCATGAGTAATGGCGATGCGCGCAGGATGAAAATCCAGACATTTCGGCGGTGATTTTCTCAGAAGCTGTCGGGCGAATGGAAAAATATTTGGATTTTAAATGTATTAACATTAATGTAGACTTACTAGACTATAAAGCAAATAACTATCCCTGTCCCTGTAAGTTTTACTAGCTGGTGTATCTCTTACCCTCGAGTTACTAGAAACGCAGCTTCCTTGAAGCAACCACAGTCTGAACAGACGTGACTGAGAAATCCAGTACAAATTGACGAACTACTTGATTTCATTGGCTGATTCATTTCTCACACTTCCTGGTAAGTGTCACACTTCCTGGGTTTTTTTTTATGAGCAACGGCCAACCTATTTGAACCTGTGGAATACACGTGTATGGGCTTTACTGAATCGAACGGTGACTTTGTAGGAAAGCAGGGGCAGGTGAAAGTGTCATTCTAAGTTTAAATTGTTCTGACTGAACATGTGACTGACCTGAAAGGGTCACCAAAATGACTGTGACAGAATCATGATATTGACCAGAATGCCACATAATGATGAGTGGGATGGGCTGAACATTAGTTTATTTTCGTTCCTCTGTCTCGACAGTTGTTTCTGAATCAGCCATTTTCTTTAATTGTAAAAATGGGGGATCAAAATCAAATCGAAATGTGGTTCTCTGGAATAAGATGAGTAATTTGTTTGTTTGTTTGTTTGTTTGTTTGTTTGTTTTGTTTGTTTAATGCTGCTGTGGCTGTTGCAATTGAAAATTGATATCATATATGAAAAAAAAACATTTCCTCATGTACAAAATCAGCAACAAGAAGATTTAATATGTTTATTGATATGAACCTAAAGCACAATCGTGGAGCAAAAGTGAATGATACAATGACGATGTGGAAAAAGCGGAAGGAAGTGGCAGCTGGTGTTGGAAATATCATATTTCCGATGAACATAGCCCTTGTCTTAAAGGTTTTTGTTGTTGTTCTTTTTCTCCTTCTTCTTTTTCTTCTTCTTCTTCTTCTTTTTTTTTTGTTTCTTCTTCTTCTTCTTCTTCTTCTTCTTCTTCTTCTTCTTCTTTTTCTTTTCCTTCTCTTTCTTCTTCTTCTTTTTCTTATTTTTCTACTTGTTGTTGTTGTTGTTGTTGTTGTTGTTGTTGTTGTTGTTGTTGTTGTTGTTGTTGATATATCATGAACAACATTTAAGATATATATCCTAGCATCTATATGGCACCAGTATACGACATATTTATATTTCTAAAATTGCGATGTCCCATCACCATATTTTTGTTTATAGTTATGTGGGGAAGAAACTGACAACCTGTCATACTGAAAATGAAGTGAATTCTTGTGTTTTTGCATGAGACCTCAAGTTTACAGTTAGAAAATGACGTTTACGGCTGGAATCAAAATCTGCAACTAGGATTTAAAGTTTACAGCCGGGATATTATAACGTTAGTAGCTGGGTTCTAAAGTTTACAACTGGAATCTAAATTTTACCAATAGGATCTAAAGTTTACGACTGGGATCTAGAGTTTACATCTGCGATCTACTGTTTACAAATGGGGTCTAAAGTTTACAGCACGGACTGAAATATAAGAACCAGACTTACCTAAATTATACAGAATCTAAAGTTTGTGACAAGGATTTCACGAGACAATTAAAACGAACATTTCGTCACCTCATCCAAAGATCCCACCTCAGGACAAAACACACAAATTTGGAAACTGCTCACCTTCACTTAATGACTACAGACTAATTACCGGATGATCACTGCTCAGTTTAGACAACAGCACTAACAGCTGCCTGTCTTTGATCACAAGGATTTTACAGTTGCCTATTTAAGACTACAAGATTCAAAGCTACTCTTATAGATCACATAATGGACAGCTGCCCATTAGACTAAATGACAAATGGAAAATTTCAAGAAGGAAGTGGTCATGACTGACCAGAGAATTCTTAATGCGGGGACAAGATTTACTGACTGTTTTTAGCACAAGGATGAGGTGATATATAAAGAGTGCGTTTGACGTGAGCAGGTGTATAGCCAAAGTCTTGACACAAACAACGTCTTAGCACTGGGCCTATCTCACTGACGTCATTTATTTCCCTTATTTCATCCTGGTGTTCCTGCCAGTCAACATTTACTTATGACGCACGCCGGTCTTGTAACATGAAAAATGACGTTCCTCAAATTTCAGGGGGATATGAACGATTAGCTTACCTCATTACAAGGAACGAACGAGGGTTTGTTAGGTACACGCTCAGCGTGACGTCATAGTGGGAATCAGATGCTCAAGTGATATAATATTATTTCCTTACCATAACAGAGAGGCGCTATGGCTTGCACTTTGTAGTGGGCACGTATCAAGGCGTCTACAGATTCTTCAATGGCGCAGGGTCTGTTAAGTCATTGAGACATGTTAGGTCTTAAGGCAGTTGCCATATTTGCTCCCTTTTTAATATTTAATCGGACCCAGGTCTAGTGGAAGACAATTGATGTCTTGGTATTTTTTTCTCCATTAAGGCGAAGCCACTAGCAGTACACCATGTCATTCCTGCTGAAGAAATATCGTTTGTGGTGGATTCTTTTCATACTCAGCATTTTCGATGTCGGTATCAGAAATCAAGCTATTGGATTTCATTAACATTTTCGATACTTTCGGTGTAGACATCGAGAAATTGTCTCATTTGGACAGTCAAACTTCTGAGAACTGCAAAATGTGTATAATATCTAAGGGTATCGAAATGTTATCCATCCACTGACTATCAGACTTACTGTATTACACAGTAGACCATCACGATGTTGAATATCAGAACACGAGCTTAGGAGATTTCATATCAAAATACAGAAATGAAATGGCAGGGAATTCGATTACGTAAGGGGTGGGGTTTTACTGCTTAATCGATACTTTCGATATTTAGAATGTGGTAGGCTGAGTATGGCAATTCAAGTATTGGCCTATTAAATCTTTTCATTTTGGTCACGTGACTAAGGGAATCAATCAAATGCGTTGGTTTGTTTCACCTTTTTGTTCCTCGTTTTCATTTCCTTTATTTAGTATGTAGTATTATGTTGTTTTGTCTATGAGTGTATACGCAATTATATTGATTTGTCTATGAGTGTATATACAGTTATATTGTTTTGCCTATGTATTGCCATGCGTTATCAAAATTTGACCACCCATATGTTACTGTGTAACCTGGGTTCGATTGAATAAAATTGATATTGCTCTGCGCATGCCAGGCTGCCCTTGGCGAGTGACGAGTAGCCCATGTAAACAATCCAATCGGTAAGTCTCAATCCCTTGGTCACGTGACGGAACTAAAAATAGTGAGCTTGAGCTGAATATTACCTAGGTAATTATTAATGTGTGAAAGCTTTGACTTTACAGAAGTTAATTTTGGTTGCGTTTAGCATGAGTAATTTTGGGTTAATTTGTTCTATAAATGCAAACCGACACTGGTTGCTCAAACGTCAGAGCTATAGTTAATTACTGGTCATTCCCGTCTACAGAATGAAGGAAGCTACCTTGAGGCTCACTGGCCGTTTCCTGACCTAGATAACACTGGAGAGTTCTTCTGTGACGTGGTCGGCATCAACACAAGCAATGTCCCTGTACAGTTCAGCCGGAGAATCAACGTCACCTCTAGAGGTCAGTATATCTTCCCTCACCAAGCTGCAAAAACAGCTTAAGTGAGTACCATGATGTACATGAGATCAACTTCCATGTTGATACGTTAAAAAAAAATGAAACGTGCCAATACTTTCTGGCCAAAATTTCAGTTACAAACTTACACAATGACTTTTCTTTTTTGGTTTGCCATGAAAATGGTTCCCTGCGTTTTCTTAGTGGTGTGAAAATATTTAAGGCCGTTTTCATAGTCTAATACTGTGACGATATTTAAAGAAGATATGAAAAGCAAATCCACCTATGTTTGTTCTTGAAGGAACTACTTTTTACAGTGCTATATGACATTACTGTAGTCATGTGGTAAGAATGATGCACTCCATTCATTATCATTGAAGGAGAGCAATGTGAGCACAACCTGTGGCCGCATGAATAATCCTCACGTTATTTAACGCACTCTGGTAACCACGAGAAACTCCGAAAACATTAGTAGTGTTTACTGTGGTTAACGCAGTACGTTAACTAATGTATGGATTATGCATACGGTCCCTGATATTATCTGGGAAATGGGTTAGTGGGGATATTTCGGAATCACTGTGAAAGATCCGTTTTGAGAAGAAAGGCCAAAAAACCCTAATACTAGAAAATGTCCTATTCTTACCTGGAATCGAACCCATATCTTCTCAACTTGCAAGCTGAATGTGCTACTATCAAAGGGAAGCTATATTTCACAACATTTAAGCTTTAGTTATCTACTGTCAGAATGTATGTTCCCTAACTTTCATTTGCAAGCTTAAAGTTCACCAGTGACCCTAACATAATTTCCAACTGCTTTCACATGAAAGTTATCTTCATAATGTGACATATACAATAACAGTGTGTGCATAAGGCATATAAAAGGCCATTACATATTTTCACAAACCAAAGTCAATGGTGGTTGCAGTAGTACATCGCCTTGCCCCCCTCCTCCCCTCCNCCCCCCCCAACCGAGTCCAAAAGCTATGTTCTCCTCTCCTTTACATCTGCCGATAAAGCAAATAGGTGTAAAGTTTGATCACCCAAGAACACCGCGAAGTAAACTGCCCGACCCGAGATTCAAACCGATAAACCCCAGACTTAACAGCCATCAGTTTATGAGAGCTACTTACAAGCCGCGGGGCTACGCTGCCGCCAGTGACGACCAGTGCTAAAAGTGATGAACTTAATTGAAGTTGTTCCTTACGAATATTGAAACTTGAGTCAGGATGTGAAGAAAACAGTGTTATCTATGGCTGTTACATTCATGTACCGATTTTGCAGACACGGGGCTAAAGTAAAACACGCACATCACTAAACTCTTCTACTTCAAATTAGAAATAAAACCTGCTTAACTTCATGGATTGGCTGCAAAACTATGATATAGCCCTCACCAAATTCGATTAGTCAGAAGTTGATAGGATCGAACAATTTTGTTGTTGTTGCTGTCGTCGTCATCGTTGTTGTTATGTTCTTGCCATTGTGGTGTTGGTGGTGGTAGTAGTGATGGGGGTGGTGGTGTTAGTGTTGTTGTTGTTGTTGTTGTTGATGATAATGGTGGTGGTGATGGTGGTAGTAGTGGTGATAATGGTTGTTGTTGTTGTTGTTGTTGTTATATGGTTTGTAATATTTAGGGCAGTGACAAAGGCTGTTGCAGTTGTTTTCGATATATAGTCACGAATAAGAAGCTCAAGGCCAAGGTCATAAGAAATAAGAATGACTGTCCCTTTAACTCGGTCGCTAAACCAGGTTAGTATGTACTTTATGGACCTATTTGCACCAATGACCATGCACTTTTCATGTCCTAAAGACATGAATGTTTAATAATAAAGTAACATACAATAAGGAACATACAATAATATATCAGTAGAAAAATGACGAGTGACTATATCAAACGTATTTTTTATGCGATAAATATTTCAAGAGCCTCTATAAAGACGGAATGAATTCTTTTTTCCTCAGTGGTGACTTCAACTTCTCTTACAGAAAATCCGCTTACTGGCAAATCATCTCAACTCTGCTTTTCATTTTATAAGATTTCTCATGAAAACAGTATAGTCTAGTTTTCGAGAATGAAAATCAGCAATAAACACAATCATTTAATCACACCCCGCTGCTTAATAGCTACTTTTTTTCGTGTTATCGTGGATAATGCTATTAAATGTATTGGACTGCGTCTGAATCTCGTAGGTGGATCTAGTGCATTTATCGTCATAATTTTATCTAAGTGTGTCGTTTATGGGCGACATGTTGACGTTACAGAAGATGAACTTAAAATGGCCTTGTAGGTGTGGGAGTATGTGCATTTTTCCTGCGCAGTGAATGCTACATAGATGGACGGAAACTCGAGATTAGCAGATTCACTAACCCGAATTCGTCGAATCCGCAGACGAGCTAAGCAGGAATCCGAATCCCAGTTTCGAATTTGGAGCACGGCGATTCTCGGGAAGAACCAATAAATTATATGGAATCGAGATACCCCGAACACTTATACATACGAATAAAGTATACGTGGACTATAATATGTGTTAGGTATTCTTCGGGTACGAATTGACGTCATTTTGAATATGATATGGGCGATACAGCCAATGAGCGAAGTCCGCTGTCCGATAGACCAGGGGCGAAGGGTCCATATAATCAAATAATCACTGATTACCAGCCGAAAATGCCGTTGGTCGACCTTGGCCTTCGTGGCAAGTTAAACAAGAACACCGCCGATAGCCTATTTATTTGCTCTTTGTCAGGCCTGTTCTTACTTTGACCTACGTTCAGAACCTGATACCCCTCCAATTTTCTCTGCTCTATTCACTGATTAATAGGGATAAAGAAGAACCTGTACACCCCTATAGCCAAATGTGGAGTGGCCTCACAAAAAAACTCAATGAAAGCAAGGAAATTTCACCGGCTAGTAAAGAAGAGCTGCTAATCAAGGTCTCCGCTTGATTTGTGGTACAGCTTTCACCTATTGCGGTTTAATGTGATGCGGAACAAAAATAACATATAGGTAAAACGAGACACAATTCTATAGCATTTAGTGAAATTCATTATTATCAAGGGCCTCTTTATTCGACAATAATTAACACTGTTGCTGACAAGTGACATGCCTTCAGTCACAAGTTTACGACCACTTTTATTTTTCGCTCAGTTTAGAAATGAAGCCGCACTTGCAGAAAGCCACATGAACAGTCTCACCACACATATATCTCCATTCACAAGCCCAGTGCTGGTGTTGCCACGTTGCCTATTTTATAGTGCAATGTAGCTGAATCCCAAAATCTTTGGTTGGGGAAAGCACCTTGGGGTACATTTACTTTTTTTATGAAGAAGGTTTCTGACTTTATGAAACATACAAACAAACGTATTAAATAAACATAAATTTTTCTTGGGAAATAACATGAATAATGACAAAACGTCTTGGAAAAGTAATTCAGTTCCCCCCCCCTGTTCTCAAAATCGGCAAGGTTTGACGGTGGCAATACTCACATAGGCCTACCCATTTGCAAACAGGTGGGCTCGGCTTCATGGTGTAGACTGGGCCGAAAATTACGTTTTCAATAAAATTAGTATCTTCTTGTTTTAGGTCTGGATATTTGGCTAGAGGTGGAAACGGGGGAGGGGGAGGGAGTCGCTGAGCATAGAGCGGTTTGTCCAAAGATGTTAGTCAGTCTGCTACCCAAGCAACCAAAGGTCATTCTTTTTAAAGCTTGACAGATTGTCACTCCCCTACGGTCTGGATGGGTTTTTCCTGCAAGGTTGTGTTCCCAATGTTTTGTTTATTAACCTAGGCCTGCTAGGTCTAGCCTAATTGGACCTAAATTCTACAATTTTGGAGCCATTACACCTTGGTGAGTGATAATATACATGTATTTTTGTGCGATCCTGGCCCTGTAACTGATCTGTACTTTTTGGTCCCTTTTCAGCCAACCCGTTTCTAACTACTCAAACTTTTGTTGTAGCTTTTCAGGAATTGTGATGATGCCTACGGATTTTTTAAGTCCATACTCTGTGTTACAGTATCATACTGTGAACATCAAATTTATGTGACTCTACGAACGGATATTATAGCACTTTCGATAGCACTCTCGACTAATACCGCATACGTGACTATAAGTGACAATCATGTTCAACTATGATTACCCTGTTGAGAAAGCCAGCCTTCGCCCCTGCGAGAGACGGCCCCTTCATACTCAAAATGACGTCGAAGATCTAACAAACATAGCCGTGGTAATTCAGTCAATTCAAACCCGAGTCAATGAATAGTTATTCTTCGGACACGAATCTTGATTCAAGGATCCGACGAACACGAAGTTTTTATTCGAATTTGCCCAGCCTAGTTGAATGTTGATCTGCCGGATAGAGCAGGCCAAGATAATGTATGCCTATCTAAACTGTGCATGCGATCCAAAATGTCCACGTAACTTTTTTTCCTCTTGTTTGTTTGAGAGAAACTGCAAGTGCTTATCTGTGCAGTGCACCTACCATAATACGTGAGTTAGCAAAGGACATTTGGGTAACTGGAGCGGAGGAACTGGGTCTAGTCTACTCGAACATTCGAACTTTCGAAGGCAAGATTTTCGAAGAGTATAGCGAAATTTTTTTGCTTAAAATCTTGCAGCTATTCGGGAAGCTGGATTTGAATGAGAAAAAAAACAATATTATAGCTAATCTTGTAGAAGTTGGGATTGTAGAGAAAGGGATTGGTGACTTTAAGAGAAATGTATCGCTGACCAAAACACGTCCTTAGGTTGTTTTCTTTACAGCTTTGTATGTGTGTGTGTGTGTGTGTTTATATATGTGTGTGTATTTGTGTGTGGCTGTGCGTATGTGTGTGTGTGTGTGTGTGTGTGTGTGTGTGTGTGTGTGTGTGTGTGTGTGTGTGTGTGTGTGTGTGTGTTGATTGTTAGATGACGCACTGTAATTATTTATTANTGTGTGTGTGTGTGTGTGTGTGTGTGTGTGTGTGTGTGTGTGTGTGTGTGTGTGTTGGTGTTGATTGTTAGATGACGCACTGTAATTATTTATTATTTCGTCAGTGACAGCGACACAAATACAGCATAAACGTATTGCTTAATCTGCGGACCCGATTTCGCAAGAGGTCACAAGATGACATCATGTCTTGAATGTAGATCAGCCAATGACCATACAAAGTCAACTATTCGGCAATATAAATGACCGAAATAACCGTCAATATTGCGAAATTTATCATTATTATTATTACTATCCTTAATTATGTTTAGTAGTAGTAGTTGTAGTAGTAGCTATATAGTAGTGGTGGTAGTAGTAGTACTTTACCATTTGCTGATTAGATCCATTAGTTATGATGGACCTTTTCTGTCTGACTTTCAAACCTTCTGATCTCTGACAAAGATCACTTAAAATGTAACCATAATAAAACGCCATAATGCTTACATAAGGCAGAAAGCAAGAACACGGTTTCCAGCTTATAATCAAACTCATTATGCCAATTATCGAGAATGGTTCGGGGCTACAAACTGGAAAAAAAAGGTCAGCTGTTAATGGCTGATATAATTATTCTTTATATCCGGGTAATTTCTTAGAGGAGAGGCATTCAAAAGAGAAACAATTCGAAGGAATGATATAATATATCGTATCAATATAGCCTGATCTTTGAAAATGGAAATTACTCATATGCATAACGCCATTAGAAAGTATATTTTCGTAATGACCACTCATGAACAAGTGCAAACCATCAGTGTCTGTGTCCTCCCCACACAATCAAAGCATTATTCTCATCATACTTACTATCATATTTTTATCATCATCAATTTTACTCTCAGCATTGTTTGTATTAACAGCATCATCATCATCAGCAGCATCATCATCATCATCATCATCATTTTCTAAATAATATAGTGTCTCAAACTAAGGCATTGAAAAATAAAATTTCGGGCAAGTGTCATTATCAACATCATCATCATTATCATCATCACCATTTTCAAAATGATATAGTCTCAAACTAAAGCACTGGCAAAATTTTAATAAAAAGTTCCAAATTTTTGGGCAAATGTCATCATCATCCTCATCAACACCATCCTCATAGTCATCAATGTTCCCATTTGAAACAATCATAAAATAAACTCAAAAGTTTGGTGGTACTTATCGAGCGTTTACGAAAATTTGGAACTTTTTATCAAAATTTTGTAAACGCTCTAGTTTGAGACTATATATCATTTGAAAATGATGATGATGATAATGATGATGATGATGATGATGATGATGATGATGATGATGATCGAAAAATAATGAGAGTAAAAATGATGATGTAAAAATGATAATGGTAAAAATATGATAGTAATTATGATGATGAAACAATGCATTGGTTGTGTGGGGAGGAAAGGGATTCTGATGATTTGCATTGTTCATTTTCGGGCAGGTGTCATCATCATCATCATCATCATCGTCATCATCACCACCACCACCACCATCATCATCATCATCGTCATCATCATCATCATCATCATCATCACCACCGTTATCCCCACTTGAAACTTGAAAATGACACTTTAATATACCTAATACTATGTCGCAAATATGACATCATTAAAATATGTACGAATTATTCTTAAGGCCGGGATGTGGGTGTGGTGGGCGTAATCTTTCGTCAGTCAAAAAGCATGTTTAAACATGTGCAATTTAATGTCGTAAATTAGCACAAGTCTTCATCATCATCACCACCACTGACGTCACGATCGTTGTGGGCCTGTCTGGTTGTCCTGATACTGTCAAATAACTTATATAATTTAAAGGCAGAATATAACACAAATGACATAAACCAGGTTGCGCTCACTGACAACTCAGTAATATGCAAACAACAGCGAATCAATAAATTCAAAACATATCTTATCGTGTAATCTGTTTGGCTCCTGCGAGCTGAAGCATTTGATACAGGTTTCTGTCCTATATCCGGGTTTATGCGTTGATAGTGGCTGACAGGTTTGAAGAGAGAAAAAAAATGATGTCAAAGCGATGGGCTAATTAAGTACAGCGATTTACAAGCATTCATTCTGATTGGCTGTTATTTCTTGCTCCGGATCACTTTGTTAATAGTGGCTGGAGTGTATGTGTGTGTGTGTGTGTGTGTGTGTGTGTGTGTGTGTGTGTGTGTCTGTGTGTGTCTGTGTGTCCGCGTGTGTGTCTGTGTGTCCGCGTGTGTGTGTGTGTGTCTGTGTGACTGTGTGTGTGACTGTGTGTGTTGTGTGTCTAGTATATACCACTTAGTGTGTGTGGGAGCCTATGTATATGTAAGAGAGACTCTGTGTGCGTCACTCTGTGCGTGTGTGTGTGTGTGTATGTGTGTGTGTATGTGTGTGTTTTGTGTGTGTGTGTTTTGTGTGTGTGTGTGTGTGTTTTGTGTGTGTGTGTGTTTTGTGTGTGTGTGTGTGTCTGCGTGTGTGTGTATGTCTGTCTGTCTGTGTATGACTGTGTGTGTGTGTGTGTGTGTGTGTGTGTGTGTGTGTGTGTGTGTGTATGTGTGTGTTTGTGTGTATATGTGTGTGAATACATTCATGATGTTACACGATGGAATCGTACCTCTACCTTGCGAGAAGTTCATGTATGAAATGTAAAATTCCATTACAGAAACCAATAGACTGAGCAGGTCTGTGTAGCTTATCTATTATTTACCTAAACAGAGGTGCTGCTTTCATATTGCCGCGTACGATGCGTATGACAAGGCTGTGAGCTGAAATGTTTACTTCATACTCACCAAGTCTCCCCCTCTGCACACCCCACCCAAACAAAAAAAAAGGAAAAACTATAATACCCAGAAGTGATATTTTGGTGTAGTCGGTTTACCTAAGAGTGTCATTAAGTAAGTGAGCTGAACAGTTTTTTCTATAGCATTCTCTCTCTCTCTTTCTCTTTCTCTTTCTCTCTCTCTCTTTCTCTCTCTCTCTCTCTCACTCTCTCTCTCTCTCTCACTCTCTCTCTCTTTCTCTCGCTTTTTTTTCTTTTTGTCTCTTTCTGTCTCTGTCTGTGTGTCTCTCTCTTCTTTCTCGCATCGCTGTCTGTCTGTCTGTCTGTCTGTCTGTCTGACTTTTCTCTTTCTCTCTCTCTCGCTCTCTCTCTTTCTATCTCTCTCTCGCCTTTTCTTTCTTTTTGTCTCTTTCTATCTCTGTCTGTGTGTCTCTCTCTTCTTTCTCGCATCTCTGTCTGTCTGTCTGTCTGTCTGTCTGTCTGTCTGCCTGTCTTTTCTCTCTCTCTCTCTCTCGCTCTCTCTCTCTCTCTCTCTCTCTCTCTCTCTCTCTCTCTCTTTCTCTCTCTCTCTCGCTGTGTATCTCTCCGCCTGAGGATCTTCATTTGTTGCATTCTCCATAACAGACGGTTTCTTTTATAATTATTACAAGGGCGAAAATCCCAGTCTATGTAAGTGCCTTGGGAAAGCATTTCATTCACATTTTCCTCAGTCCATCTGTCAGTAAAATGGGTACCTCACTGTAGACAGTCAGAATGTTAGTGACCAGCGCCTTAAATGGCAACGGCACTGTATGCTCTCCAAGGAGCTGAGAAAGTCCTAAAGTGATCAGGTCTGCTAGGGTAATAATAGTGTGAAGGCTCGTGAGCGGGCCTAGGCCTGGATAAGAGACTTATAAACCGCATAGTGATTATTACTGTTATTATTATTATTATTTGACTAAAGCCTAGATGTGAGTATATCTTATTCACCTTTAATGTTGGGCATACTACGGCAGATGGAAAGTGGAAAGTAGAGGAGGGCAGATACCCCAGTCTGTTTTCATGTAATGAATCAAACTCCAAATGTTCCCAGATCCACCACGGGACGACTTGATCGAGAGAATTCATGAACTTGAACTTCAGAACACCAAATCTGATGGGGAAATTCAGCAAATGAACACCCTCATTACTGACCTCACGGCTGAAGTTCAGCAACTACGCCTGGAGAATGGTAACGCGACAGCCAACATCACTACCCTCAGTGAACTCTTTGCCAATGCTACAGCTGAAGCAGATGACCTAAGTAAGCTTTAACTAGTAGGTTTTCTATGCCTTCCTCTTCACCATCTATAAAGAAAAAAAAAGGTGGCTTCATCGTCAGTATCTTCTTCTTCATCATCAGCATCATCATCATTATCGTCATCATCATCATCATCATCATCACCATCATCATCATCATCATCATCATCATCATCATCATCATCATCATCATTATCATCATCATCATCATCATCATCATCATTATCATTTAAAACTGAGAAAAATTTCTCATCATCATGTAAGAATTTTAAATGTAAGAACTTTGATACAGACGTAAAAAATTTGTTTTTACAGATAAATAAAACAGAATTAATAACGCAAATTTTCAACATAAGAAGATTTTTATCATCACTATCATCATTATCATCATCATCATCTTGCTCTTCATCTTCTGCTTCTTCTTCTTCTTCTTCTTCTGCTTCTTCTTTTTTCTTCTTCTTCTTCTTCTTCTTCTTCTTCTTCTTCTTCTCCTTCTTTTTCTTCTTTCCTTTTTTTCTGCTTTTTTTTCCTTCTAGTCTTTCTTTTTTTTTCTTCTTCCCCTTCTCCTCTCCTCTTCTTCTTCTTCTCCTCCTTTTTTTTTTTTCATTTTCTTCTAAGGCCTTTGGATCATAGCACTTAAGATCATTACAGTAAGAATTCGATAACACGTACTCATTTCATAAATATAGAAACTCGATATTATGTATTCATTTTAATAGTATACAGTGGTATTTAATATACATTTCACTTGCAGGATTTCATTATTAACAACGGTGTATTATTCAGATAAACATCGATACAGATATACAGTATTTAAGTTTATGTATAGTTTTCCTTGCACCAAAGGCAATCTTAAGATCGCGGTTCTAGGTCAAATTAGCTTCTATATTATAACTGTTTAGGGAAGCAGTGTGGTGTCTGATTTTCTTCCGACAGTAAACATCTCCAATCAACTGCCCAGCTCTTCCTCGCCCACGCCTTAAATCACTGTGGTGCCAAATAACCTAGGGCCTGCACCAAGAACGCCATTTGAGTGGGCGGCTTTCAGCACCTCATTTCAATAATTGCCTAACAAAGCTGTCAACAAACCACTACCCGCTCCTGGTCAAAATCTGACCTAACGGCGAAACATGGTGACCTCGCCTTTCACGCTGCCTTAAATGCAATCAGTCTCTCTATTACGTCGTAACCCTGCAGTCTTTTGCTGAGCTTGTGTACAAAATATGGACCTTAAAGGGACTAGAGTAGTGTTATTTGTCTCACAGCCTAAAGAATCCACATTGGTTTGTTGTTTTTTGCCCCCAAAGCTTTAAACCGTATACAATTTCCCTCCTCCTGACCATTCTAAGAAAACACTGCTGGAATTTCGGGATTTTCACCCACTTTACGCCGCCATTACTCGTCTTGTGTACCATCATAAAGCGAGAAAAGCTAGCAGATGACTGGTGCAGACGCATGCGCAATCTGTCAAGACAAGTCATCCACCAGTAACGACGACGTGCGCAGAGTGAGTATCCGACATCCCTGCAGTGTTTTCTCAGACACTTTGAACCAAAAGGAAAAGTATACACGGTTTAAAGTTTATGTTAAAAAGACACTTGTTGAAGGACACTTGGGAGTCATGACCGAAGTGTGGCCCAGCCCCTTTAGAGTGACGGGAAATCAAAGAGCCGAAACACTTGTTAGATGGGGGTATCTTTCTCTGAAGATCTTCTGTTGTCTCGCTCTCCGTGTAAGAGAGTTTCCTATTCATTTCTATTGCAGATAACTACCCCTGACCTCTTAAGGTGTTAGGCTAGAGAGAGATATCATAAATGCAATGTCTTGAACATCAGAAGTGGGGAGTGAGCGGACACAAACAGATACTCACATGAAGTATAATATATTATATAGGGAAATTATATAAGGGGGAATAGGCATAAGAAGACAAATGCAGGGAGAAAATGGAAGAAGGAAAGAAAGTGATGTGGCAGGAATCTTGAGCCTTGAGCATCAGCATTTTTAATAGATCTAGTCTGGGTTCTTTTTTCTATTAATCTGAAGATCCTTTTTATTTTTTCTTCACAGCTAACCAACTGATGGCAGTGGAGAGCACTATTGGTATTATAAAAGGTATGGGGAAACTAACCTGCAGTGTGACGAGCTTCTGGAAAATTGCTTAATTATCAAGGAACTTCCGGCTTGCCCAGTGTTTATCTCACTGTCTGCTTCCTTGTCTCTGTGCCATCTTGTCTGACTGTCTTTCTTTCTTAATTTCTTCCTTTTGTCCTACTTCTCTGCATCATTGTCTGTTTGTCTTTCTTTCTACCCACCTTAACAAACTCTGAAACCACCGTGGTACATTGACAACCAACAGAGTATATACACTGACAACGGGACAGGGTGATACAGATAATAATAAAGATCTACACAAAAAGGTCTCATACTACATAACAACGAGATAATGAACGTACACTTTTATAGCCACAATCATTCCCAGTTACTTTCTTTCATCGCTCATCTTTAAGCCATACATAATTGGGTATCTTCATCTCCTATGATTCTTTCTCCTCCCTTTTCTTTTGTCTTTCTTTCTTTCTTTCTTTCTTTCTTTCTTTCTCTCTTTCTTTCTGTCTGTCTGTCTGCCTGCTTGTCTGGTCTCTATGCCTGCGGACCAGCCCTCATATAGGAGAAGTCAAACATGTAATGATAGCCATTGAGATGATAACAATGGTAAAGATGACGCCAATGATAATGCTAATGACGAAGGAAGAGGAGAGCCATGCAATGTGATCTTCGTAGCACACTGAAAGGACGTCATAGCTCCGTGGTAAACATTGAAGGCAGTCATTGAATCCATTCCCTATGTAACTCTTGAAGGGAAATGGACCAGCCAGTCAGGGGCGTAGCGTGTAATCTATGAATCTCAGATTACCAACATGTTATCTATTTGCTTAACCCTCTAGTGCCCAGCGTATCAGATCTGATACATTTCGTAAAACAAAGAAAAAGCAAACCAAGATCATCACCCCACCATAATAGTGTGAAGTCGCATGAGCGGGAATTAGCCTGGATATGAGACTTATAAACCGCATTATTATTATTATTATTATTATTATCATTTTGATGCTTGTTCCAGCATAGTGGATCCAGAAGTGATCAAAAAAACTGGAGCTCGGACTTTTTGTGCCATTGTAAATAGGGCTGGGCACTAGAGGGTTAATACAATTTAAACAATCTTCAGTGTTTTCTGAAATGGTCAAACATCATCTCCCTCCTGTTTCACATATGAGCCATTTACAAGCATTGGCAATACGATTTTTTTTAACGTTAGCTATTTTCTTCGCCGATAATCTGAAAGCATATACACTGTCTCACAGATTCGGCGCTCCCATATCGTCAGCGTAGAAAGAGAAACTTAAATTTTTAAAAATTGGCCAATAATCTGAGAGAAAAATGTGCTTACCCGCTGTGCTAATGGTGTTTTGTTGTTTCGTTTTATTCAAGATTCTTTCCCTGCGCGACTTCCCAAGTTTTTTTTTTATTCTTTCTGCCACGTGAGGCTGGTCGTCTAAACCATAGCACGGTTGCCAGATTTGGCTCTTTTGGAATCAAGAGCGAATTTTTTTTAACTTTTCAAAAAGCCACTGCCTCTTATCTATAAGAAAAAAAAGCTATAATTGTTAGCTTACCAAAAGAATAACTCTCGCTAAGCCCCTGCATCCAATAGTTATAAAGTGTTGTAAACGTTAGGCTCTAATTAGAGAGAAATAGACCATTATTTTGTAATAAATTGGTGCAAACATTAGGCCTAGTCCAATAGAACCAATAATATACAGGTGTTGCAAACATTTGCACTGGCTAAAGAGAAACAGAATATATTATAGTTACAAATTGTTGTAAACGTTTTTACATGGGCCAAAGAAAAACGGGTCATCCATTACTTTTTACGTGTTATAACCAGTGTTGTTAACATGTGGCACCGGACAAAGAGAAAAAGACCATTCACTGGTTAAAAGATGTCAATATCTGGCGTTGGCTAAAGAGAAATATATCATGCATTAATTTTAAGGTGTTATCAACACTTGGCATCTGACAACGAGAATAAAATGTCTATCAATCGTTAGATGTTGTCTACAGCATTTAGTACGGGTTAAAGAGAAATGGGCCATCCAATACGTATTAAGTGTTCTATAAGCAAATTTATTATTTTATTACTTCTAAGCTGTACAATGACTGGAACACAAAATATCACATACAGTCTGAGACCCCTCTCCCCCCTCCCCCCTCCCCAGAAAAAGGTCTCCCAAGGGTGCTGGTCTAGCACTTTGGGGTTTAGACATGAACATGTCTGACCTAAATGTCAGTGAGTCCACCATGTCCTTGGCACCTTCTTACAATTATCCTATCAGGAGTCTTAAAACTTACTGGTGTCAATCATAGGCTAAGCGTTAAGCATGGTGTTGCACCATTAGACAAGGCACATAACATTGCTTGTTTTGTTGTTGTTTTATACAACCATAAAATTCTTGTTTTAAATGTTGTTTGTTTTTGAAGTATTGATTAATACCGAACGAAGATATTTTAATAGCATATTCATATGGAGAGTGCTTTTTTTTTCAAGAGTGATTACATCCATTTGAGCTTTTTGAAAATGGAATGAAATAATCTTCTTTCTTTTTACGTCTTTCCGGAAACAACATCATTGCACTCCGGACAGCTCCTTACACGCACTTGAATGAAATAACAGATATTAGCCCTGTTACACGTGCACATCAACATACTCAGTGGGCTTGAATTTTGTAATATGAAATTATGAGCTAGATATGCTTTGATATTGAAAGTTACAAGCGGATTCAAGGGAGCTGAGTTCAGAAGGTATTTAGTCCCCCGCAAAAAAATCCGCACCCAACATCTGACGGAGAAGAGCAAATCAGTCCCTAAAGAATAACAAATGCCACCAGCGGTTATATATACGAGTATATATCAAACGTGTTATTGTAAAGATCTCCATGTAACAGACAATCTTATTTTAGTCATCTAAAGCTCAATTATAGAAGGCATGTCCATGTTAGTCAGCCATTAAATGCCAATGTCTCAGAACCTAACCGCCAATCAAATTTCTCGGCAAAAAATGGCTGCTGGCTCACAACGTCTATGTCACTACTTCTTGGTTTATTTACGTCCTCTGCTTTATATTCAGATTGCTTGCCCTCGCTGGACATATTAGCTGCAGGTTGAAGGGCATTAGCAAGCGATACAGAACAAATAACTGAATTACATATGAAATAACGCAAACGAGTTTGTTCTTAACTATGATTATTATTTGTCTGGGCGGATCAGATTACACGATATTCATCTGCAACTTCGATTCTGGACTGTGTGGCTTCACTCAGGACGCAACTGATGAGATGGACTGGACTCGGAATTCTGGATCTACTTCGTCTACCAACACTGGTCCAAATGCTGACCACACAACGGGTTCAGGTTAGTCACTGTGTTGTATGTGACTTTCCCAGCTGCTGTCCTGTACTTTCTGTTTCAAGGGATTCTGGCAAACATCTGCTGTAATAGATATAAGAGCGTATATCTCCAAACTGGCCATGAAGGAAATAGTCAATAACCAATTTCTAATTGGGCATGCATTTTATTCCTTCTTTTTGTGATGGGTTTCGGTAAGGTCCGGTTGTTGTTTTTATTTTTTTTCCATCCCTCCCTAATAACTTTATCTGACACAAAAGAGATGTCTTTTTAACTTTGGACAGGTGGTTTCCATACTAGTGGTTTTTTTTTCAGTAATCGGTGGCTCAAGGATACAGAATATTCTCTGACCATTCAGCCACATACGAGTCTGTAGGTCATTTTTGCTTTCCAATTTTTAGCTGATTGCAAGGGTAACGAGTCTACAGAAATTATGATCCAAGCTGCTATCTGTAAGCAGATTTACGTTTCTGACCTTTCTGTCCTTCTGTCACCCATCCACACCATTGCCAGCTACAAGATCTAGTATAATACTCATGAAAACTTAGTTCCAGAAAAAAAAATATTGTTAAAATGGACAGCATCCCATCCTACAAAAGTCTGCTCTCACCCCAACCTAACGGGATCTAGATCAATGGATGCATTGCATGTTGCAAGAGGACAAAAAGGCTAAACGTATCACCAGAGTTGATGGCGAGCTTTGAAACCACAAGTAGATATACAGGCTCGTCGCTGGAGGCTCATCACTGTTAAAAATGCTTCCTTTCCTACTAGTGACTGTATGTCTCTGTCTAGTCTAGTGTTCTTTGGTGTCTATCTCGTTCTAGACAATGTCTTTGTATAAATAAAATAAAAAGAACTCCATGAAGGGCAGATAAAATAAGCCCTAGCTTGACTGCAATTTTTACGGCAATTTATGGCTTATTTTTGTGGAATTATCATTCCAGGTTATTACTTGTACCTAGAGGCATCCTCCGGAAATACGGGTGACGCCATTCGCCTGGAGTCCCAGCAGTTTCCAGCCAATCAGAAGCGGCCGGTGTGCATCTCTTTCTGGTATCACATGTACGGTGTCAACACGGGTACACTAAATGTCTATTCCACACGGAACGGTGGCTCCATGAAGCGGCAGTGGTCAAAACAGGGTAAGCTCCAAGATAGACAGGTCTTGGTTCTAAGGGGTTTCCGGATGTGACATTATAAGGAACCTATGTTGGTTGCAGTAGTGGTAGTAGCAGTAGTAGTAGTAATAGTAGCAGTAGTAGTAGAAGTCATGGTAGTGGCAATGGTAGTAGTATATGTTGAGGAGGTGGAGGTGGTGGTAGCAGTAGTATCAGTCGTTGTAGTAGATGTAGTGGTAGTAATGTGAGGAGGAGCAGATGGTAGTAGCAGTAGTAGTAGTCGTAATAGTAGCAGTGGCAGTTGTATATGTTGAGGATGGGGAGATGGAAATAGCAGTAGTAACAGCAGCACTAGAGTAATAGTTATAATGATAACATTGGCTGAGTAAATGCAGCAGTCTTGGTAACGTCAAGATTAGTAGCTGAGGCAATTAGTAACGGTGATAGTAGTAATAGTACTAGGGAGCCCACTGACTCTCGGGACAGATCTCACTGTGGAAGCTGCAAATGCTACTTACGAAAATAACGGTCTGGCCTATAACATCGCAACACATTAATTAACTGAGGTTTAACGGGCTAGTGGGCAGCCCTGCATAGAAAGAATGGATCGTAAAATTGTTACGTGCTTAAATTTATTTTTTTTTTTGCAATGACCTCGCACTAGAATTCCGAAAATGTCATCTGAGCCGGTTCCAAAGTCTGATCAAAATTATACCAAACTTGACACGTGACAATTGAGCGCTTGCGCATTAAAGATGGGATCTCTTACAATAAATATTATTATATTATATTGGTGCATCGGCACTGAAGGCATCCTTAGTAGCGTTCAACATGCAGAATTTATGTAATTCCTTTTGTAGTAAGCGATCCTATCGTTAATACGCAAGCCCTCGATAATTAATCGTGGAATATGACATCGAATATTAAGAAACACAATAATGTCAGACGGCAAAATATTAAGCGAGTCATGTCATGCCTATGAGCCGATCCCATATCTTTCACTGTTACTGCAACCCTTATGTGGCCCATTTGGGACCCATACGGATGTACCAACAAGGACCCTGGTATGTCACTTTTTGAAGACATCTCATGTCCTCAGGTGAGCAAGGTTCATCCTGGATCGAAGGGAAGATAACCCTTCCAATTGACACTGGTGCCTTCACGGTCATCTTTGAGGCTGTGCGTGGAGCAAGCTATGACAGCGATATCGCCATTGATGACATCGTTATCTCCGACATCAACTGCCCATAACGAGGTAGGCTTGGTCTTAAGTGAGAGGCTGGCAGAGAGTGATTATTTTGAATTGCCGTATTTACTAATATGATCTTTCGAAATGAAATTGTGTGGAACTGCCATAAGAAGTCGTGAGATATTGTGTGTGTGTGTGTGTGTGTGTGTGTGTGTGTGTGTGTGTGTGTGTGTGTGTGTGTGTGAGAGAGAGAGAGAGAGAGACAGACAGACAGACAGACAAACAGAAAGACAGACAAACAAACAAACAGAAAGACAGAGAGAGACAGACAGACAGACAGACAGACAGACAGACAGACAGACAGACAGACAGACAGAGAGAGAGAATGTGATTGTATGTCGTATCTGTACGTGATGACGTTAATGAATGTATTCTCTGTGCTGCACTTTTTCAAAGCAAATTTCCAAATGGATCAATAAAGTTTATCTTATCTGATCTCATCTTAGCTTATTTTATCTGATTTGATCTTATCTTATTTTATGGAATTCATGATTACTATCTACAGGTATGAAAAATCTGACATGAATGACATCAGTAGAATAGAGTATACAGGAGTCCAAAAACTAAGTTTGGATAGGAATATTATTTGTCAGCGAGTCACAGGGTCTTTCAAAAAAGCACTAACTAAAATACGCTTAGGTTCTCATAATTTTATTGTCCAGAGATTAGATGGGGAATTCCCAAATTGGAACTAAAAAGACCGAAAATGTGTAAACTGTGGTGTTGTCGAAGATGAATATCATAGGGTTGTTTTTTTTAATGTCCAAAGCATGAAAAGATTAGAAGCCAATATTTATCTAAATGGGCTGTTCAAAACCCAAAAGGTTTAAATTGGTAAGTCTTTTATCTTCTGTAAAGAGAACGAAAGGCAGATCATCGCCAAAATATGTCATTTTATATTGAGAAAATATGAAATTCATAAGTAAGCTTATTATCAGAATACTAGTATATTATTGCATATAAATGTCATAAGTTCATGTGTAGGTAAATTGTGGGAATAATAACAGTTGTAAGAATACATTGATATTCTTGATTTATTATTGTCTAACTTTGTATTGTTCACGCAATGTCAGAAATTGAATTCCCTTCCGGCACCCTTACTGCTGTAGTGGAACAATAGGCAGTGGAATGCAATTAAGGATTGGGGGGGGGNGGGGGGGGGGGGGGGGGGGGGGGGGATTATGAATGAGCGATGGAGATGGATAATGTAACTGGTTTAATAGGATTTTCTGGAATTTGCAACTCAGACTGTTAAAATCAGAGAGGGAGAGTGAGTGAGTGTGGGAGAGAGAAAGAGAGANGGTCTCGATTCCCCCTCCTATCTGAAAATGCTGTGCAAGAGTTGTTATTGTGGTTGGGTCGATAGGTAGACTATTGAGTAAAGCTTTACCATGCATACCCCCCCCCTCCTCTCTTCCACCTCTTTTAACCACCAAGCAACGCCTGTGCCGTATGGCCGTAACGTTGTTGGGGTTACACAATATACATTTATGTGCGTTTCAAAAGGCTTGCAAAGATTTTTACAACTTATCCATATATTTCTTTCTCAACAACGAGGATAACAGTTAAATAATGTGTGTTAAGCCAAGCCAGATAGAAATTAATAAACAACAAATTTCCCTTACCTCCACAAACAGGTCACCCTTACACAAGCCAGCCTTGCTAGCAGCTGAGTTCTTCTCAACATTTTTGACGGTCAGATTCCCTTGGTCATCTCTGGGTATCATGTGACATTAGTGTGTAAACATTACTAGGAAATTAGTAAAACATCAGCTTGGAACACCATATAACTATTAAAATTTATAACACCACATACCTATAGCCTATAACGAGTCGGGAAAGCGAATCAGACTTGGTGTATTTATATGTAGGCCAAATGTAGTGACTAATTTAAAATAGTAAAAAAAAAATCAGGCTACATTATTAAAATAATTATCCACAAATTTTGAAACTATTTCTTATCATTTTCAAGTAGGTTTGAAGTAGGTTTGCTTATTTGAGTTTTAGCTCCATCGGTGTCGATTGCGCTTCAATAATGGTGACTGGTGACACTTCTCCCGTCTCCCTAGACTGTCTCAGTTACGCCTAGTACTTTTTTTTTTTTTTTGTTCTTATGTCGTGTACCTCATTCTCTTCTCTTAGAGCGTGTCGGTCAATCAGTCAGTCGGTCTCTGTGACTGTGAATACTGGGATTGTGTCCACTGTCGCCGGTCTATCGGTCTGTCTGTCAGTCCATCAGTTGGTCTGTCAGTATGCTGGTCTTTGAATATCTTGTGTTTGTGTGTGTGTGTGTGTGTGTGTGTGTGTGTGTGTGTCTCAGAGAGAGAGAGAGAGAGAGAGAGAGAGAGAGAGAGAGAGAGAGAGAGAGAGAGNGAGAGAGAGAGAGAGAGAGAGAGAGAGAGGCCAGTTAGTAAATGTTTGAGTTATTCTCCTTTTTTTTCCCCTTGTGCATGTTTCTTTCCTTTTTCCTTTTTTAATCATTCTGATTTGTTGAATTTATTGTTATATGGTAGGCTTTTGCCTAAATAAACAATCTTGAATCTTATCAGACTGAAGTAGTGTGCGCCTTTAATTAACAATCCACGTATCATAATAAACAGATATGTCAACATTCATGAAACGTTTGAAGTCATTGAATTTACTTCGGAAGGCGAGAGTGGTGTTAGGAAGAGATTACTTACACAAAGACCTACATATATCATCCATTTGATCGTGAAATCAAATAATGTCAAATTTCAAGAAGGAATTAGATGGTAAATCACATTAATTCCACTACGTCTATCAGTTGTTCTTTTTGTGTTTCTATTTCTGGCCCTCAGACTTCTATTCACTTTCTTTTCTGTGTATGTCTCCTATTTCATTTGTTAGGCTTGATAAAGTGCTCAGACATGAAACTCCGGCCATCATTTTAAATAAATTCTTATATTTTTCAAACGTTTTGTGTCAAATTTGGGCGGAACCATATTTCAATAGTAAATCAACTGGGATTATGAAAAACCATCAAATATATTCTGATAGGCCAACATTTAAAAAAAAAATCTTTTAAAAGCAATGAAATTATTTGAGTAAATGGGAGTGGTACTGGAGAGAGGATAACTTCCTAACTATTAATTTCCCTCATTTGCTCATTCTTGAGTTATCTCGCTATTCTGTGAAAATAGAAAAAAAAAACCTCTGGAAAGAACAATTCTACACAATGTGAAATGTTTCATAGTGTTAACACCTTGATAATATATCTGTCTGCCTCATAGTTTGTTATTCTCTCAAAACTTCACTTAACAGACAAAGTCTTTGTCTACAATGCTCAATTTGCAGGCGAGTGACTAGAACTTTTGTTTAACTTATAAAACAGATGCAGGTGATATGGAGCGATGGGATCAGTTTCAGAAATGCAAGAAGTGCAGGCTATTGTTAACCATTTTGTTTTTCTTTCTTTCTTTCTTCTGACAGGATGAATGGGTATCAAAGTCAGCTTAAGTCACCTTTGAACCCCTGTAGTCAACAAATGATCGGAAGGAGGTAGTTAGACTGGGAGTTCAGGAGTGTTGTGTAGGGTGTACATAAAGATCTTCTACATTATAAAAAGAATCGGGATTTATATACTACAAGACTAACACACCCCATTTTACACATGGGCAGGCAGGCAACACACCAGCGGCGAAAGAATACCTAGCGCACCGAAAGGCTTCATAGACGAATGCATTAGACTCCGTGAAAAAAGTTGGACGATTGGAGAATCGGGCGGATTGAAAAGATCTATCGGAGATTGTATTTCGTTGCTATACACATTCTTTTTTTTAAGAAAGGGTACAAAAAATAAAGAGGACTGATGTGTAAAGTTACCTTTTGTGTATTTTTCTACGAATTAAGGTGAAAACCGCATGTTTTTACGTTATGTAGTTCTCAAGAAATCTGTGACACAAATTTGTCTGAAGTGTTTTATTAATATAGATAATAGAAGCAAAATGCAAAATCTTACGAATTCGTACTTTATAGAGTTATTAGGCAGTAAACGTGCCAGCTCAACCGCCTTTTACCCGGCTACTTATAAATGTATAGTATATTTTTTATTGTTTTAAAGGTTGTACATGAGGAGTGTTGTGTAGGATGTACATAAAGACCTTCTGCAATATAAGAAGAATCAGGATTTATATACTATGATAAAAGCAACATGCAAAATCTTACAAGTTATATTCGTAATTTGTAGAGTTATAATGCAGTGAACGTTTGACCTCAATCGCCATTTCATGGCAATGGATACATGTACAGCATAATTATCTATTATCCCTTTAAAGATTGTACTTCAGGAGTGTTGTGTAGGCTGTACATAAAGACCTCCTGCGACATAAGAGAACCAGGATTTACATACTCTGGTAGAGGCAAAATGCAAAATCTTAGAAAATCGTAATTTGTAGATTTTTAAGGCAGTAAACTTTGGACCTCAGTCACCGTTCTCCCGGCTACGAATACATGAACAGTATCTCTATGTTTATCCTTCTGAAATAAAAAATCCCAGATCTTTTCAATGTTTGCGTATCATCACATCAGTTTACAAATGTTCAATGTCCATTTTGGTGAAATCCTGAGATTCTATCCAGTAATGTAGCACAAATCTTGGCAGATGCGTGCTGAGATTCCATCCGGTAGTGTATCACGAATTTTGACAGATGTGTCCAGTTAATTATCTATAGTACAGCTGGTAGGGCTTTTGATTCTGAACTTTTGGTTCAAGGCGTGAAATTTGGCCCGCTGTTACTTTGACCTGTGACAAGAAATTCTGGATAAAGATCCCAGTCAACAATCAATATCGTCAATGCAGTGCAAAAGTTTAGTTACCTATGGCTTGATTCAGTAATGGCCTACAGGACTATTGTTCAGTAAATTGCTTCCCTTCATCCTTAGCTCAGTATCTGAATCTTTACCGTATAAATTATTATGCATTGATATCCTATTCTGTGACCAGTTATGTAAAGAGGGGCACTTTTGTATGTTGTCTTTAGATTTGTATATACAGCCTTGAAATATAGTTGCCATATCAGAATCACTTCATTTAATAAATATAATGCAGGCAAGCACATCTTTTGCATACCTTTGACTCGGTGATTTTATGTTTTTCTTGTATTTTCTCTTTTTTTATGGCGTTTGTTCTTCCTTAATTTTCTCACTGTATCGTTTTCTTCCTCTTGTTTAGAGGTCTGTGATCTACAGTAGTATATATTTTGTTGTTGTTGTTGTTGTCGTTGTCATTATTGTTGTTGTTGTTGTTTTACCAGGGAGATAATACATACTCCCTCAAAGCTCTTGCAATGCGAGGGAGGAAATAAAAATACGAGATATAAAGAAAACAAAAGAAGAAATGGAGAGAAGACGGGGGGGTCCCCAAGTGTAGGATTTGGGGGAGAGAGCGGAGGAGATACTTACGACCTGTCGTTTTTACAGAGTCTCTATCTCTTTAAATCTTAAAGCTTTTTCCTTCTTTTAATTTTGAAAGCAACAACACACCTTATCCTTCTGTTGCACTCTGCATTCAGTGTAAAACGATACGTCTACATTGTGGAAAATGTTGATGTGCCATTAAGGTTGCAGGAGCCAAATTGTAAAAGCCTCTTTGAGCCAATTAATAAAAATTTCTCCTCGAACCACAGAAACGTTCCGAGATGGCCAAGACTAGTCTGTAGGTTTGGTGCCATTACTGTGCTCACATTATATACTATTTATAGTGGGGGTCCTTCATTTAGATATTCACAGTTTTAAATTACATGAAAAGGGGTTAAAAATTTGGCCTTCTTTTACAAATCACAGGCCCGAACAAATGAAATCTGCTGAAGCCATTGGGAAACACTGTTTGTAACAATTATTTTTTTACAAATTCAAGACTGAATTTCACCACTTTTGCGGTGTGGTTTCATGTTATGTGATTACGTCTACTCAGTCTGTCCAAGGGACAGATTTTATACTCTGCTACTATTGACTCTGATAGTCCAATTTGTTTTAACCAATTAGGCTCCTGCAACATTAAAGTCTAGTGTGGTTAAGCTCCACCATTCGGAGCGAGAACAGGAAGATCATGAAGAGCGGGGTGATCATAAGATAACACTGAACATGATCACCATCTGTCCTTATCTCCAAAAACTCTTAAAGTGGAAACAGTCATTTTAGACTACCAAAAAATTGGGCCACCCACCACCACTAGGACAGACTACGGTTTTTGTTATTTTGTGATTAGGCAGTAGGCTACAAGCTGGAGCAAACATACAGGCCACTAGTCTAACCACGTCCTCTAGTTTCTCTTGTTGTTTTTGTTTCTTCTTTTTCCTGCATTTGTCTTACGAATTTCCATTCTACTCTTTTTCCTTCTCCTTCCCCCAACCTCCTCACAAGCTCTAACATGATCTTGTGTGAGCATTTGTAGTGTATGATCACTCCGTGCTGAGTGCTCAGCCTTTTCCACTTTGTACCATCCCACCACCCAAAGATAAAGAGACAGCATCATGACATCCTATCAAGAGTGAAAGTCGCTCCCTGTAAGAACAGCGCCGTTGGTATTTGATACAGCAGTACTAAACGGTGTACATTACTACTTTGCCCACATGAATTTATTTATTACAAATTCATTAGCAGCAGCCAACGGAGCTATTTAGGAGCTGTAGGCTTTTAATCGCACATATTTTGACGATAGACAATCTTGTTAAGGACTAAGCTTATTATACGGTTTATTAGAATATCGGATTTGTATGAGATGATAAGGAGAAAAATGTCACGCATTTTTATTTTTCGTGTAAAGAATGGCTGGCCAAAAAAGGAGACAACTCTGCAGAGACTCTAACTCAAACTAAACCTAGATACGGGTACAAACAGTTTTTACTTTCTATGTTGGTCGCATACAAACGGCACTATTCTTGGATTTTGCTATTGTGATTATGTCATGGTACTTTTCTTTCCATATTGCCCACCTTTACACCTATAAACCTGCGTGTGTGTGTTTGTTTGTTTGTTTGTTTGTTTGTTTGTTTGTTTGTCTGTCTGTCTGTCTGTCTATTTGTTCGCTTTTGACTTCGTGTCTGTCATTGTCCTACTGACCTTATTTTTCTATCTCAGAACGCATACCATTCTGTGGCCTTGTTCGGGATTTCTGGTCTCTTGAATGAAACAGCAACTTACAAAAAGAAAATAAAGAAAAAATGTTCAGTATTCTTATTTCATTCATAGCGCCTTAGCTTTAAGTCCGCATCACTGTAAATCTTTAAATTTTATCTTATCATGCTTTGATTAGTATTATCTTTTTTAAAAAAAACACACACACAACTAATTTTTCTTTTAAAACACGCCATATGGGTTTACCTCTTCACTGATTCCACTCAAAACTGCTGTGTGAACCACAAATTCACATGATTTAAGACATGCAATCATAAGCTAGCGGTAGAAACGAGAAGGAAAAAAAAACAGAGCTAGAGAATAGAACATGTTATTTTTGCAATTGTCGAGGAGATTTTATTTGACTGAGAACAGTCAAGAACCGAAAGGCAAGGATGTATGGATAGAAGATGTTATGTATTACCGTACATGTTTAAGATAAAGGAGTTGTTGTAGAGTGAGAATACGAATGTGTTGGTTAGAATAGCAAAATACATCGGAATTGTGTTACATAAATTTCAGGAAAGGTATAAATGTTATTAAGTAGTTAGAGGTAAAAAGAATGAGTGTAAGAGATGAATGATTAGTAGTGTAAGTGAGTGGTCCATTATTGTTAAATGTAAAATGTGCTCGTATGTAGTGACCATGTGTGCATTTAACAGTTGTAATGCTTTAATTGTGCATGTGCTTCCCCATCGTATGTTGTACTTTGCCCATATACCACAGTTGTAGTCTGGGCTTATATTTAATAAACTTGTTAACGTTGTTTAAGAAAAACCTGTTAAACTTCTAGATTATTCTTCCTTTGGTACCTCCTGTCTTAGAATTGTCATTATTTATGCAAGGAGTCATCACCGTTTAACCGCAGCAAATCAACAGCGGATCACCGGTCAGCAAAATACGTTTTATCAGATAGGTAATAAACAAACAAAAAAAAAACAAGAGAAGCCAAAAGATTAACCAGTGACGCCTAAAACATTGTTGAATATGGTCCACTTCGCCTAAGGGCAACTTCCACTAATCACATCAGATTTTAGGTAACAAAATAACATAACGAAAATCACTAGATAATCGCAATTCCTTCAGTAACAACTTTTTCATTCTCTGAAAAGAGTTTCTAGTAAGCAAATTTAACCGTAACAACTAAAAGGCTTGACATAATTTACGCTGCTATAAAAAATCCCTATGCCTGAATTATTTTTGCAACGCTTGTGCTAAACCACCCACGCTATCTAGCATTTTAACAAGTTTAACAAGTTCATTGAACAGCTTATGGTACATTTACATTGAAAAAAGACAGCATTTATCAAATTAGTTCAGAATCAGATCTTCGCACCTTTGGACAGAACATAATATTGTTTCATTCTTTTCATCTGGATTATTCTTACATCGCTTACACAGTTTCCGGGATAACCAGTCGTATGCGGCGATAATTAATTGGTAAAGTGTGGTGAAACGGCGATATTGTTTATATTTTTAGTAAAATTGTGATTTGGTTCAAACAGCATTTTCCCGTAAAATGTAGCTATGCTAGCCGGCACAGAGACCAACACTAGTGTAATCTGAAGCATTTTTATGTTCTTTTCATATTTTTTGTGCTTCTTCATGTGTTTCATTTGTTCATGCCCTTACAAGAGCATGTGTGCCGTTTTAATAACAAGCTGGTTTATCGCAGTAGAGGACTGTTGTCTGCCGACTTTAGAATTTATGTTGTCAAAACTTTTTTTTTTTTTTTAAATTTTACCTCAAGCAAATTCTTGTTTAGTTTCTTTAACAGGACGACGACAGGCATTCGCAGTTTTGCATTAAAAAAAAATATATTTTATGGGACATAATATTGACATCTAGATTAGACCATAAATATTCAAAAATAAGATTACTTTTGGCAAGAGAACCCACATACAACCTTTCATCTGAAGGATTTAAAGGAGCACTACACTCTGAGGTTACAGATTTAAGATCTAAGAGCCACAAATGAGCTAGAACATGAAACTAAAGCGAATTCATACCCTACCTTTCGTTAGTTTCCTCTATAGACCTCACATTGGAGTATTCTTTATAGAGTGTTTTCACAGTAACATTAAAATGGATCTAGACCACTCGTGCTTTAAGGATCTGTAAATGAGGTCGCAGATGATAAACCTGATGTTATCTGAGTAAAAAAAGTCTTGACCTCCACCTTAAAACATGTTTAAATGGACAGCTTTTATCGGCTGGAGTTTAGACGAGAGGCGGTCTTAATCGAATTTAGTTTTTATGTAGTCACGATGACTGATTACGCTGGAGAGTCGGAAGACTTGATAGATTAATCGGGTAGGGTTAATATTCGGCTACTGGTGCTACATGCCACCAGAAGTGTCTCGATCATGTCATACAAACTAGTTCTTTCCTTTCCATTCATAACCTATTTTTTCTACCAGACTTGGTTTTCAAGTGTGGCAGAAAAAGATTGTATATCAGTCACATTTTCTCTCCTTTTGAGAGTCCATTATTCCATATGTAAAGAAACAAAACAAGTATTCGCTTTGTCTAATAGAACCAATCACCTGGCCTTTTAATGCCGGAAGTGTTCTCGTATCGATTTGAAAATCGCATTTATGTGACTAGTGTAATCGGGTGATGATAGCAACGGTTAGCGGACAACTTGGGAGTCTGTTTTTTTTGGGACGTAGGCGGTGTAAACATGTGGCTCCGTTCCCTCCCTCACACTTCCTGGCTATAACGTTACGGGTTATATGTCACTGGAACGCGGTTATAACGGGTTCGATCAGGACTTTCAAAATTCTACTGTTATAACGGTGCCATGCTGTTCCCGAGAATGCATTTATGTATTGGAAAAGTGAACTGAACTGTACTTTCATTCCCGTGGCTCATGTGTGAACATTCAGTCTTGGTACTGGTGATGCTACAAGCAAACATTGTCAATCGCTGATGTAACGCGTGATTGCTCCTGGCAGCACTATATAACAAAAATAACTAAGACCATTTTACTCATGCAATGACTGTCAAACCACCCCACCCTACTGATGCAAAAACTCCTTCGTGGGTGAGGTAGTCTTGTCAGGACAGCTGGATTTTCGCATTCCCGCTATAAAAAGTAGCCGAAGAAAAGACAATGAGCAGCAACACACAACAATCAATTTTTGTATCCATGTTTACATTATTTCTCCTACATGCTGATTTTTTTCCCATGCACAAGCCTTATGTATATAATTGTTCTTGATTCATTGCTCATCGTTTCTCTTCAATATCAAATACTCTTGCCAACTGCAAGAGTATTATTTTCCAACCTCAGTAGTTGTGTTATGTGTTTTACCAATGTACACCTGGAGTGGAAAAAGGAGAGGGGGAGGGGGAAGCTGCATGCTAAGGGATGGGATACAAAGGTTATTTGTAGCAATAACAAAGAGTAGAGGGAGTGGGACATTAAGACTTTGGCCGCTACAACCAGGTCACCGTTACGACCACGTCCTGTATAGATGGGTTTCACGGTATTGTTTACCTTTGCGTATCCATTACATGATTTGGGCCCCCCTTTTTCCATGCTACTGCTCCCATCAGCTCAGCCGACTCTGCTCATGATTTTGAAGCTTATCTCGCTTTGAAGAGCACTGGAATGATAAAACATTTTTGCATTTCGTTCCAGGCCGCGATATTTCACCGTCAGCTTGACAGTCGTTGGTGGGGACAACAGGGATTGTCTCATTCCCTGGTGTGGAGCTTGTCTGTGTGCATTTGGTGGACATATTTTTCTTAGAGGTAGACTCGTGTGAAGGAAGATGATTTTCTTGGCTTTGATTCTTTTTGCGGCTGCTGCCGTAGGTAAGATGGTCCTTTTGGTTTTTATTGCTTAAAATACATAAGTATTATTCTGATCACAGACATCTTTGCAGTAATTGTCAATAGTTTCGTCCCCCTTGTGAAATGTTATATTGTGGTTAGTGGTGTTATTGTTGTTGTTGTTGTTATTGTTGTTGATGTTGTTGTTGTTGTTGATGTTGTTGATGTTGTTGTTGTTGATGTCGTAGTTGTTGCTGTTGTTGTTTTCGTTGTTGTTTTTGTTGTCATTATTGTTGTTGCTTCTATTTTACTACTGCTGCTGCTGCTTATTCTACCTCCTTTTCTTCTTCTTCTTCTTCTTCTTCTTCTGCTTCTTCTTCTTCTTCTTCTTCTTCGTCTTCTTCTTCCTCATCCTCTTCTTTTACACCTTTGTTATCTTCTTCTTGCTTTTGTTGCTATTTGCGATCGGTATTTATGGTCTTCCCCTTCTCGTCCTTCCTGTGGTCACATTTCTTATTCCGTCTTCTTGATATTGTTGTTCTGTTTTTCTAGCCACTGTCTGTCATTGTTCGTGCCCACGCTTGTTTTAAATTATGGATTCACCTGGAAGAAAGTCGCAGGGATATTGTTGAACCCATCGGAAAAAAAGGTTCATGTTGGTTTTTCACGCCAAGGCAATTTTTTTTTTTTGCATATTCGTGATCAATATGTCAACATTTATCTCCCAAGTAAATATTTCTACGAAACTGATATAGTAAGAAAAATTTGATAAAAATTTGTTAAAGCCATGAGCTAGAATGAAAAAGAATCATCCAATTTTTCTTAAGCAGTGCTGGCAAAGATAATCCTTTTTGTCAGAGGTGCTAAGATATCATGATGAACAGGCTATTACAAGTGATTTCAAATGAAGGTTACGGAAGAGCACACTCAAAAGTTCTAATGAGGATCATCTTGTGGTAAATGAAAAACACTGTTAATGATCAGCGTATTATATAGAAATTCATCAAAATTAACAACTTGCACCTTTCAATCCAGTTAGTAATTGTTGATAATAATATACTATTGTGAGCGTAATGGTTTCTTCATTGCGAAAAAGTTCACATACGATTTGCCCTGTTACCCTTTAGCTGCAATGTTTTGAGTAAGATGCAGTGTAAAATGTGAAGAAACGAAGGTAAACACACGACAGTACCAGAGGAGATTTTGATGAAGCTGAAAGGATCGTCTTCTCAATTTGCAATCGTCGTGGTCATAATTATGTCTATTTGGTGTGAACTAGCTTGGGGTCAGGTTAAGAGCAGGGTTAGAATTAGGAGTGAGGTTACACAAAAAAAAAGGGTCCCTTATATTGCTTAGGGAATCTCTCAAGGATGCTCTCTCTTCCTTTACCTGCACATAGCACTAACCCAACCTATGAAGGTACCAAAATCAAACCCAGTGGCCACGTAACTAGTCCGGCACATTGCAGTCTTTCGATGACCCCAGATATCGAAGGATAGGTGACAATTTTAGGGGTTTCCAGGGTTTATTTCACTGAACACGTTCATATCTGTGTAAGATATTATTTGGAAAAACTTCCAACATCTCTCTCACACACACGCACGCACACACACACACACACACACACACACACACACACACACACACACACACACACACACACACACACACACACACTCGAAAGAGGCAATAGTTAGCCTAAGTGATATAGAAAGTGACTCAGATAGAGTAGGAGAAGTCTACATGTTTTACAGCAACAGATTAACTCCAGCCGTAAGTTAATGCAGGTGACTTACACTATGAAAATAACCATGTAATTGGTTGGATCCTCATTCTCCTGGTTACATACGCGCAAACATATTAATAGCCAATATGCTATTACGCATACTAATCCTACTGCCACCAGTTCCGTTCTAATATTCGCTAATATTCTCACCGACAAATGATCCATATGAGCGTCTTCGTTGTAAACCAAAAAAAATGGGTTTGAACGTGGGAAATACACGTAAACTTTTATGCTAAATGTCATCTTTTGAACCCATCACTTTGAAAATCCATAAAAGCTCAGGCCATGTCAAGAAAACGAGGATAACTCACTTACATGCCTAATCTGTTTGTAACAAGTTGGCCCAAAATATTGCTGCTGTCATATTTATACTGGTCAAGGAGGCTACAAATGGATTAGGACAGGCAACAGCAGCGCATATGCTGCTGTTGCCTGTCCTAATCCATTTTTAGTCAAATTTTGACTCCTGGCAGGGAGAAAAGGATACATGAAAAATACTTCCCACTAGGCAGTTACTCCAACCAGCTGTCCTACATTGATATGCTCATGTGTAATCTAATGATTTGGGGGCATTTTAGATAAAACTGGATCCAGACTGTACTACGGAGTCATCTGCAGTCCTACACTTGGACAATCTCCACTGTCTATGTTGGAATGATTGGAAATGAAATAGCCAATTAGCTGCCTAGTTAGGGTCTGTGAGGATAGGTTTCCAGTATCATGCCCAAGATCTAATGAATGCAACTGGTGTCATCAACAAAAGAAAGACGTCTAGACATGGATAATATGCGTGGTCACGGACAAACATCATGCTGAGGTGCAGAGACCCTGAGAAAGATTAACCCTCTAGTGCCCAGGCATAGAAATACTGGTAGGAAAATTCTGGAAATTCACATACACACTTCAAATGCCACCCAAAATACATATAAAACATTGATATTGAACAATATCAATATTTAACAGGTGATAAATTTTGGGTCAAATTTGGGCCTCCGGGCACTGAAATATCCGTGCCATATTTGGACCACTCCATACTGGACCCTTGAAGTTGGGTTGCCAAATATGGACCAATGGGCACTAGAGGGTTAATAATCCGACAGCTGTCTTTGGGGTTATACCGTGCGCCATGATATCAGTCTCATAACAAAGTAACTCGTAGCCTTATTAATTGAACCGTAGACAAGTGAAACGGAGTCCAAGAGCTCTTTGAGAGTTCAGGAGCTGAGTACTACAAGTATCTCATGCACCTCAGTGAGAACATTAATATGACTGAAGCCAGGAGAGATGGAGCTGACATTCCAGGATAGCACTACAGGTGGCTTTCCGAGGAAACGCCGTTGGTGGCTTTTCCATGACAACACTGCTATTGGCTTTCCTAGGACAGTTAACATTGCTATTGTCCTTCTCGTGAAGACACTGCTATTGGCTTTCCGAGGAAAGCACTTTTAGCGCCTTTCTCAAGACAACACTGCTACTGGCTTTCCTAAGACAGCTAATGCGGCTATTGCCTTTCCAGTGATGACCCTGCTATTGGCATTGGATTTTCCAGAAAACCGTTGCTCCTACTTTCCCAGGACAATACTGCTACTGGTTTCTCCAGACCGCGCGTCTTGGTCTGGTGTCCCCGTCTTAATCTGGCGGTCTAACATGATAAGAGATGGCTAAGGAGCTGATCCCCCCCCCCCCCCCCNCCCCCTCCCCCTTTCGCAGAAAAAACAAAACAAAAGAAAAACCGGCGAAACGCTATCTCAAACACTGAGATTCTCGAACAAAGATAACGACGTAGTCATGTAGATAGTAAGCTCCTGCCGCCTCGAATTCCACACAGAAGGGAAATAAATGCCACTCAGTAGTTGTACTGTCGCTGTCCCGAGTATTCGATATTATATTATACTGTTTTTAGGAACTGAAGCTCCTCACAAATTTGTCATAATGTTTTGGCGTTTGAGTTCATCAAATGGCATTGTAAGTTCGACAACTTCTAATATCCCTCATGTTTGACGCCTGAAAGTTGGGTTGGATCCCATTTTGCCCTAGAAAGTAATGACAACACTATTCTAATGCATTACTAGAACTGACCAGTATTTCAATGACATTCACAAACGAATTTGGGAGGCACTCAGTGGAGTGCATATCTCTGCCAAGGGAAATGCTGAGGAAAGCTGCGATTACTTTTTTTTTTCTCTTTGGTAGTAGGGTGGAACTAAGAGGATGGGACTTGCTAGGAGTCGACTCACCATTAAATATGCCAGTGTACACATGACATGACGCAAGCTCTAGTGTAGGCCCATAGTAACTACTGTAATACCTTTGGCTCAAATGCCTCACAAACGAAACCTCAGTCTGAATTTCGTCTTGATAGAACTTTGAAAATATTTCTTGCTTATCCAATCCGCATTCAGTATAGTGGAAGGCAAGATTTCAAAAAGTCCAAAGTAAGTCCTACCTCAAAAGCTTTTAACAATGTGGGACATAGGTGAGGCAAACATTGATAGACAACCTGAATACTAGGATAATCAGTAGGTGAGCCTCGTTTTCAAAGTGAGGTAACTGAAGCTCAATCTTTGACAACTTTTATTGAATATCTGAACATTGATAAACCAACCAACCAACCAACCAACCAACCAACCAACCAACCAACCAACCAACCAACACCAACCAACCAACCAACCAACCAACCAACCAACCAACCAACCAAACAACCAAGCAACCAAGCAACCAACCAACCAACCAACCAACCAATCAAACAAACAAACAACCAACCAACCAACCAACCAACCAACCAACCAACCAACCAAACAAACAAACAAACAAACAAACAAACAAACAAACAAACAAACAAACAAAAACTAAACAAACAACTAACCAACCCACTCTCCCATAAAAAAAGAACGGAACCTATAAATTTCATCATAATTTTCATAGTTTTAGAGAACGGTTTGCTAAATTTCGCAAATAACAACTTATCCAATGCAGCAAGGAGTTTTTACAATTTATTACAAGAAGTTTTAAAAGTGCAAAAATTATTTTAACACTGTAACCGCATATCAAAATTGACAAATGTAAATGTAGCAAAACAGAACGAGGCAATTTTGAGGGGAAAAAAAAACATGCCCAGAATAGACTAACACTAACAGAATCGGAGAAAACCAAACACTGGGACATCTATTAATGCTCACCTGTTGAAAAAGAAATTGGCAAAAACAAGCAAAGTAATACCGGTTCTTATTTGCATGTGTAAATCTCTATTAGACTTGGTAAATAAATAAAGTAGAAAGGTGGATTTTTGAGGCTGGGCTACTTTTTTT
>JAWQUT010000310.1:788721-802922 GCA_033807755.1 Ellobium chinense | reverse complement strand
GGGGGGGGGGGGGGCGGTTGAATACGTGCCATAATGAGAGCAAAACAACAGACTGTTTAAACAACACTACCGAGGATCATCAGCAAAATAGTAGTTTGACAGGAGCCAAATTGTAAAAGTTTCTTTGAGCCATTTAATAAAAATTTCTTCTCGAACCACAGGAACATTCCGAGATGGCCAAGACTAGTCTGCAGGTCTGATGCCACCACTGTGCTCAAATTATATACTGTTTACGGTGGGGGTCCTCCAGTTAGATTTTCCAGAATTTTAAATTACATGAAAAGAGGTTAAAATATGGCCTTCTTTTGCAGATCACAAGCCCGCACACATGAAATCCTCTGAAGCCACTGGGAAACACTGCCTGCAACAATATTTTTTTTTTACAAATTCGGGACTGAATTTCACCACTTTTGCGGTGTGGTTTCATGTTATGTGATTATTTCTACTCTGCTACTATCGAGTCTGATAGTCCATTTTTTTTTTACCAATTAAGCTCCTGCAACTTTATTGCGTAAATGATGAGACAGCCAATGGTAGCTTATGTAATAGATCATGTCAGCCAGTCATGAAAAAATGAAAATGAAATGAAAATACGACTTTATTTACCCCGTAGGGAATTTGTATACAGTGTCATACAATGGTATACATCTCATTTATAATACAAACATCGAGAACATTGCACATCATACATATAAATACATAATATTACAATTAATGAAATACATAACAAAGTCATTGCTGGTCGCCAGCGGTGCAGCGCCCTTGTCCCCCCAGCTCTAAAGTCAGGTACTCATTTACACCTGAGTCGAGTGAGGAAATGGAAGTGAAGTGTCTTTCCCAAGGACACTACAACGTAAACCGTCACGCTTGCGAGTCAAACATATAAACCTTAGACTTGAAATTCTTCCGTTTCTGAGTACGACTCACAAGCCGCACGGCCACGCTGCCTCATACTCCTCTGACAAAGAAAAGTAGAACGCGGAAGTAATAATCGCTGGGGTTATAACTTTCAATGCCAAGGTGATCGTGCATGCGTAATAACTGAAATTGTTCCATTCCTTTATTTAATAATAATAACAATAATAATGCGGTTTGTAGGTCTAGTATCCAGGCTGATCTCCGCTCACGCGATTTCACACTATTATAACTCCAGCAGGCCAGGTCACTCTAGAACGTTCTTAACTCCCTAGGGAGTAAACACTGCCGCTGCCATATACAGGCCCTGATCAGTAACATACTAACGATATCTTTCACTTCCTATAGTCAGGTATCCATTTCACAGACGGATGGACTGAGGAAAATGTGAATGAAATGCTTTCCCAGGGCACCTACAATATGACCTGGTCTAGAATCGAACCTACGACCTTTACATCTTAAGTCCAACACCACCATTTCCTGCAGTTTAGCTACTTTTCACCCCTGCCTTTGAAACAGGTCCTGACCCTCGACATTTGATAATAATCAGTGTTTACACATAGACAGCCTCTAGATAATAAGCATACACTTCCGTGGAAATATTACACAAGATCGCTGAACATTGTGTGTATATCTAGATCATTTCCTTTCTTTGAAGTTAACATCTCGAGTTTGACAAACTGCCTGTTTATCGTGATATATGATAATAAATATCAAGAAATAATCATAATCACAATTATAAGTATCATATAATGATGCTGAAGTTTGTGTCTCGCACTCAGGCTAATCCCTCGTCACAGGACATCACACAGTTATTACTTCAGAAAGCCTAGTAACCTTTCCCCTTTGAATATGAGTCTACTGCATTGCCCTCTTATTCCAGCTTTAATCAGTTAAAACACACACACACACACACACACACACACACACACACACACACACACATACACACGTACGCACACACGCACGCGCACACACACACATACACACGCGCGGCACACATATACACGCGCGCACACACACACACACACACACACCCAAACACGCACACGCACACACAAACACACACAAATACACACACACAAATACACACACACACACACACACACACACACACACACACACACACACACAAAGAGATGTTGCAACAAATCATATATCTATATTGTCATCTAAAAGGAAAATAGGCACATTAGTTTATCGAGCCCTGTAGCCTGTAAAACTTTAGCTAGGAAACACCATTTAAAACGAAACAAACATACTCCACAATCTCCAAGTTTTCTTTATTAGTTTACAACATTCAATGATGTTTCAAATATAAATCTTTCATTTCGTTTTCAAGCAGCGGAACGATACACGTCGAAAAAGGAGTAAATAAGCTGACTAGTTTCTTTAATGATACTATTGCTGACGGCCACACCGAAAGCGAAGTCTCTAAACCAAACTACAGAATGATTTGCTTTACAAAATTACGAAAGAATGCAAACTAATCTGCAGTCTGGTTCACAAATCCGAGGCCTATTCTGCATAATCTGTCCACAGGATGAATTTCGTGCGGGTCTTTCTAAGGCAAATAATAACACCCTAATTTCATTCAATTAGAAGTCTGTAACTTCAGGATTTCTATCTGGAAATATCCAAACTGCTTTTGCGAGGAAAGGAAGGTAATTGCCATAGACAGATTTGCCCATAGCAATTTTCTCACATTCGCCTTAGCAACACTGAATACTTCAAAGATCTTGGGCTGCTTCGGCCCTGTGAAATCATTTCATCCGTATGCATCGTCGGATGCGTATGACGTTGTATGTCAATTGTGGTTTGATATTATTTCATTCGTAATAGAACATATTATGCGTATTTGCACAGGGACGGCATTGCAGTGAACTCTTGCTGAAACTCCAGCAAATTTCGTCAACAATATTCCGGGACATTCCCACGCAGAGCTTACTTTAGGGATAGGGGCAAGATTATGGGTAGGGTTAAAGAAGAGACACCAAACGTGGAACATCTGCACACGGCACACTATCCCTTCCGCCAATCAGTGTGCGGAAGTTAGGGAGTGGGTTAGCTGCTCGACTATGTTAGCGAAATGTGCCGGACTTCCGGAATTTGATCCCTATCCCTGACCACCAGCAGAGGCCTTTGGGGGGTATGTTGTTTACTGACCTCCTTTATGGGCAATTCCAGGACACTTCCGTCTAGAGCTTGGCGCAGGATTGCGAGCAGGATTAGAAAAGAAAAAAACACACATAAAAGAGTATCTAGACAATGGTAATGTTTAGGGACTGTTCCACGTTTGGTTTTTCTTCTTTAACCCTACCTATATTCTTGCCCCTATCCCTAAAGTAAGCTCTGCCTGGGAATGTCCCGGAATATTGTTGACGAAATTTGCTGGAGTTTCAGCAAGAGTTCACTGCAATGGCGTCCGTGTGCAAATACGCAGCCCTCTATTTTTGGGGTTTTTTTCTGATGACGTTATTGAAATTCAGGGAGTTTTGGGGGTTTTTTTTTAGGCTAAATGTCTGCTCTTACATATTCTAAATTTTATGTTGATATCATATGGCCTAGGTTTATTTGGTTCCTGGAATTTGACAAAATGGATAGCCACATCCCTTCCCTAGCAAAGGCAGTATCAGTTTCTAGGCAGGTCAAGATGGCTGCTACTAATGCGGAAAAGACACTGCACTGCCTTGCGTGTGGCGTTCGCTTTTCTGATGTATCTGCCTCATTCATTCGCATACAGACCACAGTTAATTTTTGCTACATCCTCCTCCGACACGGGGCCTTTGATAAAACGCTCCACTAACAAATGTGAAACAGAAGATGGTGGCAACCATTTCGCTGAGCTCCCGTTACCGGCGTACCGTAAAGATATCAAATTTCTAACTAACTCTAGAAGTCGCATACACTTCTCAGCCAACGCTAACACGCAACGGCGAAACCCAGACCTCTGATAACACCAAACTACCATAGACTCTTTAACCTATATAATATGGGAACAGTTCATTATATAGTAAATATTGACATGACGTTTGGATACAACACGGTAATGCAACACCCTTGACGTCTAAGAGCTGTTGTACCCGAGGGTAGAGATGTACATATATATCTTAAGTAGCGGGNGGGGGGGGGGGGGGGAGCGGTAAAGGATGCAATAAAACCTGGACATTGGGTCAAGACGTGACGAAAATCTCCTAAGGCGAGAACCTGGAAGTCCCAGTCCAACTAACTGGCTGCATATTTGACAAGCTGCCAATTAAGCGTGACAAACAAATCAACCATATGTCTCATTAACACTGTCCCAGTTATTCTGCATCCTTATCTAGTTGCGGAAAGCCCATAGAAAGTTATGACACCCTCTGCAGCTACCTGGTCTAAACTGCCAATTCATTATGAAATTCAGTTTCTCGCATCCGCCTCCCCCAGACAGATCGCAAATTCGTGGACATTGGAAATTGTCTGCTGCACGCTGTGGGTTCACCTGCTAAGGCTGGAAACTAGGACAGCGTGTGTTTGGTCCCTGTGGCTTTGCGAAAGGCGTAGGCGGTCCTCTGCATAGGAAGTGTCGGTGGCTGGCAAGCCAAGGTGACTGAGACTAATCCGGAAGCAATAACGGCTTCGATCATCAAAGGGAAAAAATATTGGCCTAAGGTCATCAGTACTCACAAACCTTGTGCCAAGTTTCAGTGAATTTGGTTAATCAGTTACCGAGATATAGCATTGTAAAGAGGGGCAAATGTTTCTGAACGGACTATAGAAAATTATACAGTGGCTTGCGAGTGGTGTTTGCTATATTTATATCTTTGTCTCATTCATAAGCATTCATACCACCGTCGATTCTTGCCACGTCCTCCTCATCCAACACAAGGTTGAGGATAAAAGATTTCTACTAACAAATTTAAAATCGTAGATGCCTGCTGCTGCCATTTTGCCGAGCTTTCACTTCTGGTCTTCGAAAAAAAATTCGCATTTCTAACAAATTTCTAGTAGGTGCGCACACTTCATCACACTGATTGACAGGCGCCAATCAAAAGCACATTCCTGGGTTTTCTAGTGGAGGCTGTAAACCAGAACATTGGCTCGATTTTCGGAATAGTCCGCAGTCTGACAAACCAGGACAGATTTCGCCCTCCTCTGAGGGCTGGGACGGGATGAAGGGGGCTGATAATCGCTAGGTCCTGCGATCGAATTTCTTAACCAGATAAGTACTTTAAAAAGGCTGGCAATTCTTTTGGGGCTATTTTGTTTACACTGATATCTTCAAAGAGAAGTTCCATTATAGAAACCAGAGCATGTTAGGCCAGGCATTTGTAATCTTTATTACACAAATGCGTTAAAAAAGTGAAACTCTTTTGAAAACTCTTCGCTTGTTGCCAATGAGAGCAAGGAGAAATTTACTGCTTTGTTGAAACTCTGTGAAAGGCGTTTCACCTTCTTAGATATCTCTGAGTTATCAGGCCAGTTCAAACAATCAAGATTTTCGCGTTCTATTAATTCTATTATTCCTTCAACACCAAAGGCAGTTTTGAAGAGATTCCGGAAAGAGCATTCAGTTGTAACGGACAATTTGTAAGGAATGTAATAAAAAAATAAAAACTTGCCCCAAGCTGTAAGGAATGCCCACTCACTGACAGTGTTCAAAGATGATTTAAAACATAATATAGCTTGTCAATAATTATTTTACTTAACCATAACTGACTTAACTGCAACTTGAATGTGTGTGTGTGTGTGTGTGTGTGTGTGTGTGTGTGTGTGTGTGTGTGTGTGTGTGTGTGTGTGTGTGTGTGTCTGTGTTGGGGTGGGGGTGGGATAGATGCTTAAAGATGCAAATGTACCTGTTTCTGTGTTTTGCAAATTTATTATGCTGATTTCAACTTAATGCATAGCTAAGAAAATGGAAATATGGCCAGTTTCCGCCCCGGGGGATTAGAAAATAAATGCAATCTGTTATTATAAAAGAGTTTCCCACCTAGATCTACTAATATGTACTCTTGTGTCAAAGTGATAGATCTAGGTATTAAAAGGTCATAGTTTCACTTTCTTTTCTTTCTGGTGTATCTCTTGGACAAGCTAGAGGTTAAGCCTCTATTTAGAGCTTTCCGAAGTTCCATGTGCAATTTTTCAGGATGGAGTCTACACCCTTTATGAGCTTGAAAACTGGACGGTCGAATCTGTATTTGGCGGTCACATTTTGCTCCTGTTAAAAGCATTCACCATTAGGAAGTTGAAGCTGCAGTACGGTATATATATAATAAAGACAAAATTGTAAAGTCAAACCAGAAGGAAGAATTTTCTAGCCTTGTATAGCTACTCGTAAATAGTCCTCATGGGGGTTGACATTTAATTAGCCAGCTGAAAGCGCTTTGGAGTGGGGGTATGTGAACAGAATGTTGACGTTAGCTTTGGCCAGATGGTCTTCACGTGGAGGTCAAACATACAGGAAATCTGTACTGTCGCCTGGATGCCTTTAAAGGTAGTTGAGTTAAAAGTCACTTGTTCTCCAAACGAGGGTCGACTGTACCTTTTCCTCCGGTTCATGACATCAAGTACAACAGATGTGATCATAGACTGATTCATTCCTATTTTCTGTTCTAAATGGCAAGATAATCCTCCCGAGATTAAGCACAAGAGATATGAACATAGAATCATTCAATGTTCTATTCTGGACGGTCAGGTAATCATCACAAGATCAAGTACAACAGATACGGCCATAAATTAAATTGTTCCCATTTTCTGTTCTAGATGACGACATAACTCTCACGAAATTAATACAGTAGATATGAACACAGACTAATTCGCTCCATCTGTCTATTATAGACGGTTAGATGACCCTCACGCAATCAAAGACAAGAGATATGAACACAGATTAAATTGTTCCCATTTGCTTTTCTAAGTGTTCAGGTAACCCTCACAAGATTAAGTACAAAAGATGTCAGCACAGATTTAATATTCGCTCCAGCTCTCTGTCCTGGACGGTCAAGTAATCCTCACGAGATTAAGGACAACAGATACGAACACAGACTATAATAATTCCTTCCTGTTTTCTGTCCTAGTAGTAGCTTATGGCTTTTTAACCCTCACACGGTCAAATACAATAGATATGAACATAAACTAATTCGTTCCAACTGTCTATTCTAAACGGCCTCGCAAACCTCACGAGATAAAGTACATTAGGTAATAAATGAACATAGACTAATTCTTTCCTATTTTGTCTTTCTAGACTCCTAGGGTCAGATAACCCTCACGAGATCAGGTACAACCGATCCAAATCGACCAGTTCCTTCTTATTTTCTGGTATAGACAACCGCATAAAAGATAATGAACGAACATAGACAAATACGTTTTGTTGTTGTTTTTTTTTATCTTTTGTAGACTTCTACGACCAGATAACCCTCACAAGATCACGTACAAAAGATACGAACATAGACTAATTAGCTCCTGTTTTCTGTTCTAAAGAGCCGAGTAACCCTCACGAGATTAAGGACAAAAAATAATGAACATAGACTAACTCTTTCCTCTTTTGTTTTTCTAGACTCCTACCTTTAGGTAACCCTCACGAGATCAAGCATAACAGATACGAACATAGACTAATTCCTTCTTGTTTTCTTTCCAGCTGGCCCGGTAAACCTTAGCTCATTCCTAATTGTTGTTCTAGACGTCAACTTCACCCTCACAAGATCAAGTATAACAGATAATAACAGACTAATTCGCTCCTACTTTCTCTTTTAGATGGTCAGGTAACCCTCACGCACACGCAGGTTGGAGAAACAGTTGATCTGAGATGTGATCTGCCAGACCTACAGAACACAGGTCTCACTTTCATTATCACCATGGAACTGGTCAAGTAAGTTCATTAGATCCAAACGTTAATGTTATTGTAACTTTGATATTGGTCTACCCAACAGAACTTACCCAGTTCAAGTTCAGATTGTCTTTTTAAGCGCTTGGCCAAGAGAGTGTAAACAGCAAGGTTTAAAATAATAATTTATACCACATAAGCGAGGGGCTCAATTAGAAGAGTCATTCGCAGTTAACCAAGAAGGATCACTGAGACATCAGTTGTTGGCCCCAAGTGATCCTTTTTGTGTCTCAGAAGATAAAGAGATTCATTTTTTTTTTAAAGTATGAACCACGAATATGAGGGTATGCGGCCATGCCGTGTTCGAGTACAAAGGCAAGGTCTTTCTATGAGTATAGCCTCGCCCCTCCACGTCCTTTTTTTTTTTTTTTTAATCTGCCAACGTAACTATTTTCTCGTCCTCCAGTGGGGCCCCTATAAGCAATAGCCCCCTAAAGGTTTGCGCGGCCAATTCCGCCCATGCCTAAATCCGCCACATGGAATGTTTACGTGTTTGGTATATTTGGATGTGTGTACAGAAGTTGTCATTATTGTGGTTGTTGATATATCGCTGTGTTTAAATTGTCCAGGAAGGCCTATTGGTTAAAAGAAACCATTGAAATGGACTGAATTATAGACATGCAGATTAACGAATACCTGTGATACCGACGCCACAAACACTGATAAACCTCACTTACAACGTTATGAGTGTCCAAAGGTATTTTAGCTGAACAACTGCAATGGTCATGACCTAGATTATGTTTGGCTGCATTCTTTCCCAACATTCAGACTCTGATAACGGACGAGTAGCCCACAGGTTATCACTTGACTTTTGGAAATAATCCAGGCCAAATTTGATTTTTAAAAAAAACCCTTGTTCAAAATGACTTGGATGCAATCCAGGCCCAATTAAGCAAAAAAAAAAAATTGGCTGTACATTTAAACTTTGGCGGGTTGATAGCAAGCCATGACATCCCTTGCCCTTACATTTACAAAAGCCTTAAGTGGTCAAAGTGGTGAAGGTTTGTTGTTTTGGTTGTTTTTGTTTTTTGTTTTTTATTGGGGGGGGGGNGGGGGGGGGGGGGGGGGGGGAGGATGAAGGGAGAAAATTTGGGATTGCACAGTTATTTAAAACTTGTCAGTTTTACAAAGATGCTTCCTTCTTCCCAACCCACAAAAAAAAACAGACTTTGTACAATAGTACTCCGCTCGTTTAACTGAAAAAGATTTTATAATAATATGCCAAATTTGCTCAACTTTGTTATTTGGCATCATTGTATATCACTTACTGTATTCTATATTTCTAGATAGGTTTGTTGGTTTTGGGTTTTATTTATAGTCACCTATAACAGCTGCCCTTGTTGGAGACTTCTGAAAACCCATTATTCTCTCATATCTTGTATCGTTCCCTAAATAATTGACCGTAACTACCACAGATTCATTCGCGAAGTTTCGCGAAAGTTTTGGTTTTTTTTTGTGTGTTTCTTGAAAAATTGTAATTATAGTGCGCATGGTCTTTTCTCCCCGAATTGGTACGGCAGTGTAAAGCTCCACCAGTGTCCAGTTTGGAAAATGGATTCTTTCTCTCTCGTGGCTGCCAAGTTGGCAGACACAACCAGAATAGTCGCAAAAGAGTGAGGTGATTGCAGGGTGTCCGAGAAAGTTGAGGCAGAAGGAAGCGAAAAGAAGCACAGAAGGATTGAGAAGGTGGCGAGATTCGAATCCGTTCCCTTGGTTCGGGAGCTTGGAATCAGGAAAACGACTAGACATACCAAAAAATTAACCATTTCAGTGGGCCTGAGTTGGAAACTCATCGTATTCTCATTCTTTCTTTCTTCTTCTCTCTGAATTTGTCCTTTAGGTCATTCTGTCCTATGCTGTTTTTTTTTTAATTAAAATAATTATGATTCTGCCCACATATGACACAAAACCGTTTTTGAAAATATATAACGGATATTTTTTAAAACATGGTCGACGTTTCGTGACTGAACACTTCATCAAGACTGACAAATGAAATAAGAGACTTGAAAAGAAAAGCAAGTATACTCTTCTTCTTTAAGAGCTTTCTGAGAATTTTGTTTTTTCATTGCATTTTAAACAATTAGATCTCGAGCCAGGATGATGCTAGGAGTCTAAGGGCCAGATATATAAACAGAAATACAACAGTACTGCCGTATGGTTTATAATAATTTTCTTTGAATGGCTGCCTACACTCCGTTGCCGTCAAGAGTGTCGGTTCTCAATTTCTATAACGAATGTCAATGACAAATTATTGCACTTTTTTTCATAAGTAAGCGTATTTCGCTTGGGGTAACTCTATGACGTCTGACCAAGCTGCGCAGTAGAACTCAGCCAAAACTACGGGTTCAAATCCTGCTATTTGTAGCCAATCAAAGTAAGGCGTATTATTGTCGCTAACTAGGAACTGAGATATGAAGCTGAGAAGATCAATAGGTTTCAAGTTCAAAGGTTTTATTAGGCCATAGGCCAACATCATACAGTACAATGCAATATTACGTGAGTACAATCCACTGCAAAGACGCATGTATGTTCCTCATGCACACTATTGCCACTTATCAACCACTTTCTCATCTAGCTGACATCCAGTCTTTCGAGAGTTAAACTAACACATAAATCATGACATTACTGCTGTAATCACTCTCTCTCTCTCTCTCTCTCTCTCTCTCTCTCTCTCTCTCTCTCTCTCTCTCAAATCTCTCAAAACAGGGTCAGCCGATATCAGATTTTTGTTTGCCGCGAATGTCGAGAACAAATTCATGTCTACATATAACAGGAAAACTTTGACTTTATTGGCAGACAGTTATTATTTGTGGATAAAATAGGAGTTTCTATGAGGCAAATTCAATGAACTCGATCTTTATATTCTTCTCCTTCAAAGTTCTTTCTGAGATTTTTTTTTTCATTGCATTGAGTGACCATTTCAGACAACTAGATCTTGAGCAAGGATGATGCTGGATGAATTTCTTTTTCACCTAATGAAATTTGACATATTAAGCTGCCATGCCATACCAACAACTTAATCCCAAAGAGCAACTTAAGTCTTATCTTGACAGCAATTGAGACACTGGCTTTTGTACCCTTGGGGGTTTTCCTCTGTTGACCTTCTCTTGTCTCGCTCTTCACAGTAGAGAGTGTACTATCTTATCTTTCCCTTCGTGGGTTTTTTTGTTGTTGTTGTCGTTGTTGTTGTTGTTGTTGTTGTTGTTGTTGTTGTTGTTGTTGAAACTTAGATTACTTTACTTTTTATTGTTTTGATGTGTTTGTTTCTGTTTCACTTTCATTTCTCAACTTTCAGCTTCCAATTCTGAAATATATTGTGAGTGGCAGTAGATTGCTAGCAAGGTATAAGCAAAATTATCTTTCAAATTTTGTGCAAAGGTATTACCTGTAGATGTCTAGACTAGTTGAGCTAAAGTATTGTTCATGTAAGTATGGAGCAAGAAAAGTATTGTTTAAATAGGCTATCGTTTTCAGTGAAAAGAGTTATAATCTACATCTGTAGTGTGCAACGTTTTCACAAGTGTGTGTGTGGGTGTGTGTGTGTGTGTGGAAAGGGTGGGGGGGGGAGGAGGGGAAGAGAGAGAGAGAAAGACGAGGGAGAAAAGGAGCCGGATACGTGGTTTTATCAGATTGAGAGGCCATAAAATAATATAATGCAACCAAGTCACTTACTGAAACATATTAAATAAGGCTGTCTGATCATCTTAAACTCCGAAACTTTGCCAGAAATTCATCTATGGACTGACGTATACTATTGAGTTGATATGTGCATCTGATTTGTCTCTGATTTTTGTTTATTTAATTTTTTTTTATTTAATTGAAGGAAAACCCCCAAGTGTACAAAAGTCAGTGTTTCAACAAATCCAATCCATGTTCATAGCTTTCAAACGCATCTGACCCTGACTTAACAGTATTTCGGCTGGCAGCTCCCATGCAACGCTGTGTACGTTAATAAATGGTTGCATTTTAAATGACTAAAGAACTCGAGAGGAACCCGGAAGTCCAGCATATTTCGTAGGCACTCTCCTAGAACTCTCTTACGTAGTATTGAAAATGTGAAAATATGTTTCATTACAATTCATAATACTGAACAATATAATAATATCGTCATAATAATGTCTTAATAATCGACAGTAACTATGTGGGTCCTGTATTATACCTTTGACGGTGCATATTCTGGCCCAGGGTCAGCGATTAGAAATCCCTGGCCTATACGTCTTCCTTCTTCTCCAGAGACGTGGGAGGTACAGAGGAAGTCCTGGCTTCCATAGCGTCTTTCACCGGAGCGAAGCCTGTCACTCATGACCTGAACGGAGCTACAGTGACCTCCAGTCTCTCCTCCGATGGGGTGAGTAAGTGCTTGAAAATTCACCTTTCCGAATCAACCAGCCAGGACAAACGATCTGGTATTTGCCACGGCTTGAGAGTGAGGTATGAAAACATGAATGCTGGGTAACGCTTGTGGTTAAATATTAAACGAGCAATGTGATTGGAAAACAAGTAAACGAAGTAAATGAAGTATGAGCGTCCATTGGTCTACTTATAGGGACGGTCCCTTTTGCGACGCCGCAGGGACCAAAGAAACGTAGCCCAGTTTCAGCAGTCTGTGTGTATTTTGTCATTTTCTGTTCCCTGAAGTGTAAATTCAGCAAGACTGTCAAGATTAGGTACGACTGACCCTTGATTTTGCTGAACTACGCAGTGCGAACCCTACGTCTAGACCAGTAGAATTTGCAGGGGAATATGTGGCAACAGATGTTTCGTACACTAGAGTCTGGCAGCTTATTAAGGCAAATTCAAAAGTTCATGACCTTATCAAACTGATGACCCAGTAAGAGAAAATATGAAAAGTGAACGGTATGACTGACCCTAGATTTTGCTCAAGACGGTTTACAGTGCGTAGTGCGAATTTTATGTCTAGACTGTTAGCATTTGCAGGGGAGTAATGCAGCAGATGTATCGGTCACTAGAATCTGGCAGATCATTATGGCAAATTCCAGGCTAAATGACCTTGTCAAACTGATGGCCCAGTAAGAAGGAATAGAAAAAGTGAATGGCACACTTTGCTATAAATGTGAGAAACAGTATCATACACAGAGTTGCTGGACCCTACAGTATAACAAACATCCATAATGAGGATGGAAGTGGAGGCTGACTAGAGAGAGGTAGGGCCATAAACTATGCACGTCATGTTCGCCAAGGACTCACAAAGTATAGTGAAGAGATTTAGAGATTTCGTATCTGAGGGCAGAGGTAAAAGGTTAAAGGGCCACAACAGTTAGATCAGCCACTTGGATCTGCTCTCAGGAACAAGCTGATGTCAAAGGAAACGATACTGCAGACAAACTGGCTGGAAATGCACGGATGTCCGAAACCATTAAAGTGGTTCTGAATATTCAATTTTAAAATCCCCAAATCTCTGTTTCTTAGTCCTTATGCAAAGTTGCTGTGCACAAGAAGCTTCTAAAATAAAAAGCTTGGGCCGATGGCATTACAGGGGTACATATTTTAGCGATTGAAAGTGCCAGTCTAGGCCCTAACATTTTCGATCTGAAAATCCTTCGTTTTTATCGAAACGGTCCGAAAACCTGAAGTGACGTCGTAGCCACTACGCCAGCTGCTCGCCATCAACCGACAACAATGGTCTACTGCATTGCGGTTAACTGTCAGTCACCATTTCGGGTGCGCAAATCGTGGTATTTACCGTCGAGTTCCGCTAAACAGGCATCGAGAACACCACATGTTTTCTTTCACAAATAATCATATAAATGATGATATTATAGAGGAAATAATATTATGAATTTTTAAGTATTCAGATATATACTATTTCAATCAAAAAGGCATGGGGTAACTCATGAATATTCAGATTATACATCAAAATTAGGTCCAACGTCTTGTGCAGGGTGCAGATCTGTATAAAGAAGTTTACTAGACTATACATGAGAAATTTAAAAAGTAAAATTGTATCGAGGGCCAAAAAGGGTGTTTTCTGCCGAGGGCAAGCGATACTAGACTATGTCTAGGCCCAGTCTAGCACAAACGGCGTTCGATGCATAGGTTTTTTTTTTTTATTTGGTGTGGGAAGGGTGGAGGCATAGTGGACACAGAAGCATGAAGAAATATGGAAAATATAGAACCTTATAACCCTTTCCACAAAGACACTTTTTTTTTCCTCTTATTGAATGTGAATCAAATCGTAAATAACGGCTATGTCGTGCCTGTTGGGAGGAACACTCAGTAAACATTCTGACATACCATAAAATGTTTAAATCACAGATTAAGAGTTATTGTAAACTGTTGAAATTGAAATGCCTAATCCTTAAAAAAAAAATAATGAAAAACATGACACACTGTACTTTACAAAATCTGTGGGAGTTGGATATGACAACATTCCGACACACCAATAAATGTTATCACACAGATTAAG